>JBBPFD010000666.1:0-267892 GCA_038363315.1 Mugilogobius chulae
TTACATAGCACATTTTGGTATCCACTTGATATTAACTACACCTTAATTGCCCTTTATAAACCATGACTAAAGCATAAATAAAGTCTTAATTATTCATGAACTAATGGTGAATTAATTAATGAAAAAGTATATTAATGCCTAGTAGCTACTTAACTAAGGAGCTATGGTTAGGATTAGAGTAATTAAGTAGTTACTAAGCTTATGCTTTTTCATCTATTCCTTAATCATTTGTTCATATTGAATTAAGTCTTTATCAAGGTGTTATTAATGATTTATTAAGCCTAATTATTTGCAGTTATTCTAAAGTGTTACCCACATGTTTATTCACAGATTCAAACTTAAACTACAGTTATGGTACATTTTTGCCAAGTACACATTCTTGTAGATATGTGTAGGTGTAAGCTTTGTTCATTGTACTGTCGAATATGATTTTCTGGGGTAAAACCAATGCTTATGTAACAAAAATCACATGTATATGATTTTGCACAGAGCCGAGTCCAACCTGTTGCATCGAGTCTGTTCAGGGTGGAAACTGCGTCGCTGTTGAACATCCAGAAGTGTCCGTTGTTACAGGAGAGCAGGCACGGCTTACAGGGGGCCACCACGTGATAGCCCACTACGTTCCCACTGTGGAAGGGGAGAGGGAGAGAGGGTGATGCATGGATGGATGAGGGGGGTAAGATGAAAGGACAGAAAGTGGTGAGGGAAAAGGGAGGATAGAGGAAGAAGCCAGACGTGTAGAGAGAAAGGTAAAGAACAAAGAGTGTGGAGAAAATGGAGGGTGTGTAAGAGGGACAGAAAATACAGAGAGAGGCAGAAAAACAATAGCAGTGAGAAGGTTTGTCAGTAGAGAGGGTGAAAAGCAGGAGAGAGGGAAGACAGAAGGAAGAATAAAGGGAGGTTAGTGGAAGGGGAAAAGAGGGAGGAGAAGGAGCAGAGTGAGGTGAGGCAAAGTGTGGGGAGAGGAAAGAGGAGAGTGTATGTGGTATGGATAAAGAGGAAAAGTAGAAGGTTGGGGGGCAGGGAGAGAGGAGAAAGGGAAGAAAGAGGGAGGCCGGAAAAAGGTGATAGGGGGAGAAAGAGAGAGAGAGGTAGAGCGGGAGGCAAGGAAGAAAGAGTGAGGAGAGAGACAAATGGAGAGAAGGTGTAGGGGGAGTGTGGGGAGAGAAAATGAGCGAGGAGAGGGGGGGGGACATGAAGGGGGAAAGAGGTAAAGTGGAAGGAGAAGATGAGAGAAGAAAGGAAGGTCAAGGAGAGGAAAAGGGGGCAGACGAAGAGGAAGAGGTGTAGAGGAAGAAAGAGTGAGAAGGAAGGAGGTAAGAAAAAGGTGAGAGGAAAAAGGGGGGTGTAGGAGGAATGGAGGAAGAGAGAGAGAGAGAGGGTTGGACAGAGCAGAAAAGAAGAAGGAGAAAAGGTGTGTGAGTAGAGAGAGAAAATAAGGAAAGAAGAAAGAAAGAATGAAGAAAAAGAGAGGGTGTAGAGAAAAGGAGGGTGCAGAGAGAGGTGGAGACAGTATGCGGAGAGAGAGAGAGGAGGGAGGAGAGTGTGTGTGTGGATAGGGGGAGAGAGAGAGAGGGATAAAGAAAAACACATGTCAGCAGTTTGAAGAGGCGCGAATCAAAAAGTGCCAACGACAGGAGAAGAGCTCTATTATGACCCCGTTTGTGTTTGACCAGGACACAATGTCACATGTCTACAGTTCAGTTCAGTAAAATATCATGAGACAAAAACAACTAATATATTGTTGCTAAGCATATCATGTACTTGTGCCATGTCATGCAGTATAATTCTGTAAAATGTACTGTTTATTTTCCCCGATTATAATCTAAAATATTGTTACAGTGGTGCTTTTTTGACAAAGAAAATGTACTTCACTTTTACAGTATTGTGAGAACAAATTTGTAATGAAATCAAAGTAGAATTATCGTGCTCACTTGTGTGTAAATTGCTCTTGTAAAACATCATACAAATAATTACTTGATTGATTCCAATTTGATAAACAAAAAAGATCATCTGGTGCACCAAAGAAAGAAGCAAAGTACACAAACAAGTAAGAAGCAACACATAACATGCAGAAGGAAGTAAATAACTTAAGTGAAATCGAATAATAAATGAAATTATTGATTATTAAAAATGTATTTTGTAACTTTACAGAGTAGCAACGTCAATATTTAATAACGATAAGAAGCAGCTGACTTTAATGACTGTATTGCTGAAACGCCTTAATTAGGTTCATTCAGGCAGATGGTGGGTCTTATAAAACACCTGTAGGCAAACAGAGGGGGATCACGTACCACTTGAGGCAGGCTATGTCTCGCAGCTTGCATTTACAGCTTTCGGTGGAGTAGCAGCTGGCCACAAAGTCAACAGTTCTTTGGGGGGAGGGGCCCAAGTAAAGAGAAAACAAACATTAACAGATTAAACAACGTCTTTGCCACAAACATGCTAAATGCAGACTTACAAAATGACAATTAGAAGAGAAATTGTATGTAATTATCATCAAAGCATGTTGCCCACTCAAAGACAAGACTATGGTGGTCTCAGACAGTCTAAAAACAATGTGGATAACAAACTGTACGTTGGCATAACAAAACACTTTTGTATCAACTCCAAATATCTGAGAAAAATATTTTTAAAAAACCCAAAACTTTTGTGCACAGCAAAAAAGTTTGAATGTAGTTACATTTATCAGTCAAACTTGCTAAATAAATACTTCTTTAAAAATCAATAACACTTATAATATGTGTATTTACATAACAACTAAACTACGCACTCAAGTAGTAAAAGATAATGGATTACTTATGTAGTTTTTTTCCATCTATAATAAAAGCAGTGTTTTATATTATTTTAGGAAAAAACTATGATGTCATTCAGCAAGTTTTGCCCCCATAATCTAAAAACAAGCAAGAAAAAAAGTTAAATTTGAGCTGCTTTGCTTGTTGTGAGATCACAAATGTATAGAATTGTTGGTACTTATTCTTTAAACCAAGTCCAATGTTGGTTAGTAGAAGTAAGTGACATGCCAAAGCCAATAACATTCAATAAAATTATATGGTAAATATCTACAATAGTCAATAGTCTCAAAAAATCTGTGAAAAAACATTGTCTGACCAGTAAGAAAATATTACATTATTGTATATAGAAATTGAATAAAAAAAAACATTTTGATGTTACATGTGTTGTACAGATCCAGTATTAAATATTACAAACAGTAAAGTACAGTAGAATTTATACTGTATATTTATAGTAGAATTTTATATATATTTTATCTGACTAGCTAAGTTAACTTAATTAAGGTTAGTTTAGCTTAGTTATTATAACTGTTATGTTAGACATTTAATTATGAAGTAAAAGACCGCATTTTCATTTGATCTACTCCTTTCATCTCAACTCAGAGAAAGTATGTAATAATATTTAATAACATGGGAGAATAATAATGCAATAATAACAATAATAACAGCATTAGCATCACATCTAAACAAAGGTTAGCCAGAATTATTTATTATTTTGTTTTTGCTTATTTACAACTGTTTAACTTATATGTTACATATTCACTTATAAAAAAAAGTGCTCATTTACACTTTATCTATTCCTCTTAAAGTAGGTATAAATATTTAATAACAATAATAAAGCAATAACAGCTTTAGCAACACATCTAAACAAAGGTTAGCCAGTATTAGCATTAGCACTCACCTGTTTGGAGGAATATCGGTGGAAAACAGCTCAACCTCGGTGTCTGCGAGTAGCACAGCCTTCATGCCCTCGTACAGAGAAGACTCTCGCAGAAGATGCAGTTCACCTGGCTCACACATTTGTTTTGAAATTAGCGTTGGATGTAGACATTGTTGTTGTTGTCCTGCTAGCTTGAACGCTGCGTCTCCCTTTCTTTTGCACGTCCAGTCTTCAAAGTATAATCAATACAGCCCAGTAAAGCGATCAGACGATAAATCTCCAACTTGCAATCGTGTTTAAAGCAGAAATGTGTCGGTAGCTTGGAGGTAATTGTTTAGCTTTGTCGCTCGTGTCCTTGTTTAAACGTCAAGCGACGGATCGGGCGGCTAACTGAAGCTATACGTCAACAGTAGTACAAATAATTAACGTTACCAAAGTTACAAGGCAAAATGTAAAATATCCGCGTTGCTTTTTTGTAGTTTAGCCTCCGAAATGAGCGACTAACCCGTCTCTTTCACGGGAATAGCGAGTGATCCATTCAAATTTGGTTAAAAGGCATCTGTCAGCTTTGTTTGTTTACAACTTCCTGGTGTTAAAGGCGACTTCCGGGGACTAGCTTTAAAAGACTGCAAGCTCGTCTCTGATTGGCTGAAGCTTAGCAGAAGGTACTCCATTGGTCACATTTGCAATTTCAGATATTTTTGATTAGCTATTATATTTTATATTTCATGCAATAATTTTTGTCGCTTCTGTAGAAAAAAATGAATAAAAGAGAGTTATTAGATTATATTGTATTATATTGTAACTTGTTTTTTGTATTATATTATGTTATGTTTTTTATTATGTATATTGTACTATAATATGTTATGGTATATATTATAATATAAAAAGAGCTTGTACACAGCTATTAATTCGGATAATTGATTTTTATTAGGCCTAATCATGTCATGTTACACTATTTCTACTTTATAAATTCACTAATGGCTATATTTTATTATTTGTATTACTTTTCCCATCTTCAAACAGTAACACAAACAATATCTTACTTTCTTTTGAAATGCAGTACATATACTGATGATTTTATCCTCATTCAAAAGTTATTTTACTTGAACTCTTCATGACTATGATCCTAATTTCTAATCATTCTGTAATAGATAACTTTGGGATATATTTGAGTCACAGATTCAATACTTTCCATCTTTGCTCTTCATTGCAGGCTGGCTGACTGACCAACCCCTTTGGCTTCACTTGGGTCCTCCTCTCGTTCCCTCGCGAGGGGGGAAAGAGGTGGAGAGATCAGTGCAGCTCTGAAACGCGGACGGAAGGAGCCGAGTGTCGAGTGAGCCACTAAAACAACTTATCCCAGCTTGTTGTAACTCACCGCTGTTTGTTTTTTTCTTAGGCAGGGAATGAATCTGCCTTTCCTTGGAAGTTGTTTGCGCTGTAACCGGTTTTTCGGCGGAGGAGGCAGATGGATCCACACTCAGCAACAGCAGCAACTCACAATGCGCCCTGAGTGAGTGAGCACAACCTGGCCTGCTCGCTTTGCTGGGACTCGCGGCACAATACGCGGATCTGCGGGCATTCCGAGGACCCACACACCGCCCCTGGGCTCTGTTTTCCCCATTACAACCCCCTTCAGCTTTTCGGACCGCCACGCGCCCGCTCTTCCCCAGATTTTTCCACCGATTGATCCGAGAATTGTATCCACTGCGAAGGGCTAAAAGAGAGGAGGTTTGATCCCCCAAAACTCAGCCATGACGTCTCCGGCGAAATTCCGAAAGGACAAGGAGATAGTTGCTGAATATGAAGCCCAAGTTAAAGGTAAAACTTGCTACACTGTTTTCACTCAATCCAGTCTTTTGTGTTGGCTCATACTTGCGGTGTTGCCTTGACATGCCTTGGATAGATTGGTGCACGTTTTTTCTGTTGTTTTCTTTATGCAAAAGCTAAGGAGTGCTACCTCGGCTACTATTGGCAACCATTTCTCAAGTTAAACTGTCATTTTACGCACATGCATTTGGATCTAAAAACAGCCCGTGGCACAAGATCAACGTGTTCTCCAAATGTACTCGCCTTTACGCAGCACGTAGATGGTTAACAAAGGCTGAGAAAATCACCCAAGCCTCTGCTAGAAATGTGACTTTTCATTTAAAAAAAAGAGAGAGAAGGGACTCGCTTGGGGTGTGCACGCTGTGTGGGCTTGGAGCTAGGATTTTTGACTCCAAACGAATGGGAAGGGCGTTTTCTCTCTTCGCGGTTTCCAACGTGTCTGCTTTGCTCCTTGCCTTGCCTTTTCCTTGCTTTTCCCAAATCACAACCAGATTATAATTTATTCTGTGCATTCGTGTTATTATTGGCACCATGTTGCAGTAGCTTGGGAACAAAACACGTTGATGGCACTGCTGGAAAAGGGCGTGTAAATTGTTTAATAAAGTGTTTACGAGCAGCTTGTTGTTGTCATACACTGTCCATAGTCTGCTCGGTGACAAGAGATGGCGTGTATCGATGTTATTGATTGATCAGCGGATTAATGGCTGCGAAATGTAGCGCCAAAATGAGGTGGCAGAAGGAAGGAGGAGAGGATATTGCACACCTCATAGGCGGATGATGCTGCAATGCTGATAAACTGATATCACACAATGTTTTTTTTTTGCAGCCAATCTGAAGGATTATTCTGTCTGATAGACTCCAGTGGCTTTGATCCGCGTGTGTTAAAGTAAACGAGGTCACTGCATCTTCACAAATCTTCACCTTGCTATTGACGGCTGTGTGGACCTTACAGCTTATAACCAAGTCCCTGTTGTGAATTATTCAGTCAGTGCTGGGGAATGAATGGAACTGCATTGGAGTTGTTCTGTTTGATTCAGCACTGGGATGGTGCAAATGTGTGGTGTTTTATTGTGTATTAATTTGGCCACATGGGTGCACAGGCAAGTTTGGGCCAGTTTCAAGCCTGGTGAAATTAAGATACCAGAATCTAGAGGAATGTACATCACATCGCAGTTGCTGTTTTGTAGACATGCCATGTTACAATCTAATGCATCTACAGTTTCTGCACTTTTAATATGGACTTTAAAAAAAAGACAGCAAGTTCTAGTCATTTTTTCCAAAGAAGTGCAGTGTTATTGAAGAGAATGTGATGGCTTGTCATTGTCTAAAAACAAGTGAAGCCAGGGGTGTCAAACATGCGGCCTGCGGGCCAAATGCGGCTCCTGATATTATTACAGGATGATTTCTGTGTAAAAAGTGCAAAAGAGGAGCCAAAGGCCAGAATAGAAAATAGGCATATGGAAATGTAAAGGCTTCCATTGATGAGATGTGACTATAAACCAAAAATGCACTGGGATGCAACAAATTACAGTTTGTCCAAAAACATTCTAAGGACACTTTAAATAATACACTGCATTTCAAAGTAATGTAATGTAAAGTAATTCAATATAAATGTGGAGACATGTTATATTAGGCTTTATACTGCCTAATTGTCATATGGATTATCATAGGCCTATATTTTAAAATGTGGCCCTCAACCAGGCAGTTTGAAACTGGACTTAAAGGCACTTATATTGATCATATTTTATCACTCATTTGAAATGTAAAATTTTATTTATTTATGCTTCACAATTCCTAAGATTATTGTATATCTGTCTTAACTAGTTACCTGAAGTGAACAAGTGAAACATATGGATGAATAAGTTAACAAGATCACAGGAAACCTTAAGTTAACGTTCTGTATGAACCTTGTGTTAGACTTGAACCTGAACCAAGACATCTGCAGACACATTCTTTTTGTATTGTCAAAATTTTATTTGAATTTGGTTATTGGGGTGAAACACAAATATATTGTAAACTGACAATAGTCTGTTTCATACAGCTCGGTAATGTATAATAAAATGACATACTACAGTAGAGGTGGGCAGTATATTGAATTTTGCAATATAACGTGATGATGTTTTGAAAATATGTATTATTGAGTATATTATATTCATATAAATAGTTAAAAACAAGTGCTACACAAAGAAGTACATAAAGTTTATATCTATGTTTTTAGAAAAATCTTTATAAAAACATTATACTTTTGTCTGGTAATTAAGCATCAACTGCGTAAAGACATGTTGTAACTCATTTATGTTGCATTTTAGTCAGCATCCTCTAGCCCTACACAACATATATCTCTATTATTGAGCTTGCATGGTTGCTAATGCTAAATATTGGTATTTACTTTGTTTTAAATTAATCCAAAGCAACCATCTTTAGCTTTTCAATTCATCTAGACTTGGAATTCAAAGCTACTGTCAGTAACGTATACTGTAAGCCCAGGCACCTGTTTCTCGCCCCTCACATTAGTTTTCCTGTCACCACTTTGCACTTACGTCCTCATCAGCTTGTTCTATAGGTCTGAGACTGTCTCTCTGTTGTGTCTCTCTTTTGGACTCGACTGTTTGTCTATTGAGCGCGGCATCGATTGGACCTGTCACACTCTTCACTGCTCCACGCTCAACAGCTGTGTTCTTTCGTCTCACCTGGGTCCCAGCGTCAACACAGGAGCCTTTAGGCCTGCAATAAGATAGCATTTTGTTTCTTTGCATTAGAGGTTCAGCAGATGTTTGGTAGTGACAGCCGCACTTTTACCTGAAGGTTTGTGGTGTGATAGTCACTGGTAGGGCTGCGTGGTTCATTGGAAAATCGAAAACAAATTTCAAAAGCTGTAGACAATTTTTGAATTATCTTAATTTCCTTCACAAACTACAAAATACCATGTGATTCTCTGAATCCAATAGGTTATTTTTGTGGTTTCAAGCTGTACCAACCTGCTTAAATATCTTAACTGTGATACCTTTATTTATTTGTTCATTCACTGACATATTATATTTTTCTATTTTTTCTATTTTTCAAATTTTTCAAACATGCTTAAAACTGAGAATATATTTCTATTACTAAATTCAAAATTGCAGATAAAATCAAATCAAAACACTGGCCAGATACATTGCAATTACTATAGATATTTCCCAAATCATACAGTCCTACACACTGGTGTTGTGTCCTTGTAACGTGCCTAAGTGGAAAAATATAGTATTGGCATTTGTACGGCGTTGTATAAGCGTGCAGTGTAAGAAGCTTGCTTCATCTTAGATGATTGATGAGGTTATTATTATTGCTGCCCAGGGTCACAGTTTACAATGGGAAAGATTTCAAGCCTATTCATTAGGCTCAGAGGGCTTTTTTCTTCCATCTTCACTCACATTTTTCTCAATGTAGCGCTTCATGCTGTATCAATATAAGATAAAGTATCATAATATTGATTAATCTAATTTTTCTGTTTTTATGTTTCCCTCTTCAAAAAGGGATGTAGTTAACTGAAGAAATTCTTGGTCAACTGAAGGCGTATTTCATCACCAGATGAGATTAATCGACTAAAACTTTTCTTTTTTTTATCCTAAATGTTTATAGTACAAAAGGCTTCAAAGCTGTCATCTGGACAGCGTATTTGAAGATCAAGACATTTCGACTCTCATCCGAAAGTAATTTTTAGTCTCACATCAGATTGAAAATGACTTTAGGATGAGAGTTGAATCGTCTTTGAAGCCTTTCTACTTTGGATCGCTCCTGGACTCATGAGAGATTACACCCACTGAAAATGTTTAGGAAGGAAATCATAGTATTTCCAAAAATAATATAATCATTGTTTGAAATGACACAATTAGCAAATTGCAGCCTTTGTGATTTACTAATTGTGTCATTTCAAATCATCTTGCAGCCCTATTAAATAGTTATTCATTCATTTTCTACAGCCTTTTCCCTTTATAAAGGTGACGGTAAACTGGATCTTAGCTCGGTGACTTTTGGGCCTTAGGCGGGGAACACTCTAGAACTCGTCATCGTAGACAATCATTCACTCTCTCATTCATTCATTCATTCATTCATTCATTCATTCATTCACTGTATAAAATGACAGTGTTGCCAACCTACCCCTGCATGTTTTTGGAGGTGGGAGGAAGTTAGAGTATTGAGAGAGAACCCACTGTAACACAGGAAGAACATGCAAACTCCAACCAAAGAGATCATGAGACATTGATTTGGTCTGATCCGAGATTCGAACTAATGATCTTCTTGGAAAACCAGAGCTCTGCACCCACATGATTTTATTTAGCTTGCATGCTACTTGCATGTTAACTCTGCAGGACTCCTCGTCCTCCCTGGATCTGTTTGCTGTAAAACATAAATCCTGCTTCGATTCTTGCATGTGTTGTTACCTGATCCAATATTGCACCCACTCACCTCTGACTGTAGGTGTGTTTTTCCAGATGGTTAGTATCTGGTGACGAGGCAGCTTCTCTCCCACACCTCCAGTCTGTCATTTACTCAGCCCTGCACTTAGTCTGAGCACGTGTTTTCAGTCCAACAAAAGGCACTAAATCTCCCTCAAATCTGCAGCCTCATCAAAGAAATCAATTCAAATCCACTTAGGATTAAAGCCACGCTGCATGACGACGATACCAATGCGGGCTCAACACATTTATTTCCTCTGTTCAATGTGGCTTTTGTAAACAGGCTTTATCTGGAGATGGCATTATGTTCTTAACCTCCTACAAGAGTAATCCACAGCAAAAGAAGAAAGCAGCAATAGGTCTGTCTTCATTTACTTTGGGTTCTTTTCATATTTGCACTTTCTTTTAAAGCTGCGCTCTTGATGATTAATTTTGATTTGCACCAGGAGGCAAAACATAATAATGATTTTTTTTATTTTGTTTTTGTATAGTCTAAGTAAAGTCAGATTGGATGTAAATTGATCAACAGAAGAAAAATATTTTTTTTCTAGATTTGCTTGATCTTGCTCGGTGATTATGATCAAAATGTTGTATTCGCCCACACATAATTTACCTCTACCCCTAATGAGAGCACACAACATAAAATAATGAATGACTGATTATTTTTTTCGACATACATTTATGGGACAAGATCAGAAATGTCTGAGCTAGCTAAACATTTTGAGTGAAGTTTTTATTGTTTACATTTCAATGCACCGAGTAAGTATTTAATAACAGTAATGCACTGGATTTATACAGCACACTAGGCATTAATTCCTTACAGAGTAGTGGTAAGGTACTATTGTAGCCACAGCTGCCCTGGGGCAGACTTTTGGAATCGTGGGTAAAGTGTTTTGCCTAAGGACACAACAAAGAGTTTCTCCTCTGTTCGTCCCACTGTGACTCCTTCAGGTTCCTCCAGTGGTCTCCCATCCAAATACTGCCCAGGCCCAGAAACAGACAGACAATCATTCACTTTCTCTCTTTCACTTTCACCAGGAGAATTTTACTGTTTTACCAATTGATGGGGGGTTATTCATCAACATCACTTTCTGCTCTACTGCGCATGTCGTCTGCACAAGATGTTATACGTACGTCTCTTTGGCTGTACAACCCGCTTTGATAAAAACAACAGCGGGACGAGAGGGTAGCTGTTTCGATTGAGTATGAAAAGACATCTGACCACTAAAGCTTGAGACGTTTTTCTCTCCGTTTTTGTCACTCACCTGAATATCACTTGCATGAGTCATGAAGACGAATCTCATTCAGAAATATTGATTTACCAGCTAACATTTGTTTTCGCACGGTGATGCACTATTGTAGCTGACAACAGCGCTGGTTAATGTTGCTGCTACAGCTTGTGTCAGGCAGCAGCGGCTCTCTTGCTTATAGGCTGCGAAGGAAAACATGCAAACACCACCCGGACAGATCATAAGATGTTTAGTTGGTTTGACCCGGGAGTCGAACCCATGACCTCCTCATTGGGAAGTCAGAGCACTAACCACTCTGCTACCATGCATTATTTATTTATTTTGAATCAAGACCCTCAAAACTTCTGGAAAGCTTCACACCACCAAGAATTCCCTTCCTCGACTTCAGCTCTAAACTAGGCGTACACATAAAGACATGCCTTAGTTTATCATTAGGAATCAGTTTGAAATTGTATCCAGATTGTGGCTTTGCTATTAAAAGGATTCCTAATTGGTCTTTTTAAGGCGAGGCGTCACTGCATGGCGCAACATGTCCTCTGTCTTATTATTATTACATGTTTATATCAACACTATTAATTTAACAGTTGATCATGAAAACAAAACCGCTCTGCTCTGTTTCTATTGGCTCTGGAACAATCATCTGATCGAGGAAAAATGCTTGCTTTTGCATTTTTCTAACAGTTGAGCCGCTGGGGAAACTCTTTGTGGTTAGCGAGTAATATAAAAAGTTACATCAGTGCACTGTAATGTCGATAAACCAGATATTGTTTTTATTACACTGTTCTCCAGGCGTTTTAAGGAGAAATACAGTGATCTATTCAGTATTCAAATGAGCCTGCACTGTACATAGACCCAACATGTCTACAGAACTTAAAACTTTTTTATGATTATAAACATTTTTCATTGCTACTACTACTACCTACTACTACAACTACTACTACTACAACAACTACTACTACTTGTACTACAACAACTACTACTACTACAACTACTACTACTACTACTACTACCTACTACTACTACCTACTACTACTACTTACTACTACTACCTACTACCTACTACTACTACTACTACAACTACTACTACTACTACTACTACAACTACTACTACTACAACAACTACTACTACAACAACAACTACTACTACTACTACAACAACAACTACTACTACTACTACCTACTACTACTACCTACTACTACTACTACCTACTACTACTACTACTACTACTACCACAACAACTACTACTACTACAACAACTACTACTACTACTACCTACTACTACAACTACTACTACTACTACCTACTACTACAACTACTACTACAACAACTACTACTATTACTACTACTACTGCTACTACTACTACTACAACAACTACTACTACTACCTACTACTACTACTACCTACTACTACAACTACTACTACTACCTACTACTACTACTACTACTACTACTACTACTACTACTGCTACTACTACTGCTACTACTACTGCTACTACTACTACAACTACTACTACTACTACAACTACTACTGCTACTACAACAACTACTACAAACTACTACTACTACTACTACAACTACTACTGCTACTACAACAACTACTACAAACTACTACTACTACTACTACAACTACTACTCAAAAACATAAGTTTTCAAAATTTGTATGTTTTAAGTAAAGTTAAGGTGCTTGAACCAACATCAAACAAATAGGTTTTTGGTCAATGTTTTCAGTTTTCTGACAAATCAGTTTCTAATTTTGATGAAGCTAACCCCAATATATTTGCATTGTTTCAAATCCAAGTATTTACTAAAGCAACTGAATTGATTTATGTAATAGTCAGTCAGTTCACTTTATAAGTTCTGATTTGACTTACCTAAGGATTGTTTGTACCATCATGGAAAAACTTGAAAAAGTCATGGAAAATCAGAATCCTTATTTCCAGGTCTTTGAAAAATTTTGGAAAATATTTTGGATTTAAAAGTAAATTTGTTCCAATTTGCTGGAGTTTAGTTAGTTTTTTCTGATCTGAAAGCCCCCAAATAGGATTTTTAGATTGTTAAAGTAGGTAAATTTAAAAGTGCATTGTGTAACTTCCTGGAGGTGAAAAGCCAATACCATACTTTGGAACATTCTTAAGGGGTCTACATACATTTTATGCCTATTAAAATATAAATCAGCTAAAGGAACCATTTTTCTATGGATGGAAAATACAAAATTTTTATGATTTATTTAGTATAACAAAAACATCTAAATGACAACAACTGGACAAAAAGTTACACAGTGCACCTTTAAACCTATTTTATCACACATTCCAGCAAAACTTAGCCATGCATCTGCTGTATTTTGTCCATGTCTTTTGTGCCCCTGAAAATGATATGTACTAGTGTTTAATTTGAATTAATAATATGCAGCTGACCACTTAGAAATGTGTCGGTCTTTTGTTTGTCGCCCACTTTTTACAGTAAAATAACCTAAAATCAATCTCTTCCCAGTACAGATATGTTTGTGAAGTATTTATTCAAGTGAAAATGAGTCTGCAGTGCACTTTTATGTCTACTTCTAATTATAATGTATTGTTTGTTCATAAAGTACACTTGTTATTGTAATAATAGCATTGTGGCTAAATATAGTTAGCATGCTGACATGCCTCAGTTCAAACAACTTTAAAACAAACACATTTTGGTACATTTTCAGATTCCTCCTAGGTGTGATCAGGTAATACAATATTAAGGGAAAGTTAGGAATGATTTTAGAAAAGTTATGGGAAAAAACATAAAAACTCTTCAATTAAAATCATCACAAACCTACTTAAATATATTTCCTTATAGTTCAGTATTCAAATGAGCCTGTAACGGTCTGTTTACGTGGCAGTCGCAGATATAACGTATGATTTGACTCAGATAATAGCGTGTTTTTGCTGACAAACAAAAGGAGAAGGTGGCGATGCTGCGGAGAGCTGTGTGAAGAGAGAGATTAAAGAGAAGTTTATGGATGTTTGTGATCTGAGCGAGGAGGAGGGTTTCTGGGAAAGTTTGCGTCGATGATTCACGATTATAATGAAAAGCAGCAGAGTTAAAAAGTAAAAATGCTCCAGGGCTTTTTCACTTGTTGGCATCATCAGTGACATTAGGCTCAAGTCGGGCTCTCATCTGTAACTTTTAGAACTTGGCAAAGTTTTATAGAATGTATGTGTCTATCTTTGGGAAGAAATGTAGGCTGTTTACTCACATTGAAACAAAATGGGCGTTTGGTAAATCTTAGACTCACTGTCAATGTGGCTTAATGTGCTGTGTATTCTGTGAACTCATGAACTCCACTCAATTAAAAGTGAAACTAAGATGTGCCTAACGGTTGCTCAAGTTCAAAGAAGGGTCCCAGCACCAAATTGATGGTAAATAGTAGGGGTGTCAAAAAATATCGATTCGGCGATATATCGCGATACTCGATCCCGCGATACTCGAATCGATACTAAAATTCCGATATCGATTCTTTTGATGACGTCATGCATATTAATGAGGATGCTTTTATATCATTGATTTCAACTGAATTCAATGCCAATAGTGGTTCAAAATGTGCATATTCAGCCAGGACAGTAGAGGGCAGCACTGTCTTTAAGAAGACAATCTAATGTTAACCCTTGGCACACGAGAAATTTTGTTTTTTAAGTGTACTTTAATAGCATAGATTTATAAAAACAGAAATAATTATCAATTAATTGCAATTTATAATCGTTTGTGTCAGTATCGGGATTAATCGGGATTAATCGAATCGTGACGTGTGTATCGTGATACGAATCGAATCGCCAGATTCATGGCAATTCACACCCCTAGTAAATAGTTCTATTAAAACCTTTTCTATTCTTAAAGTGAAACTAAACACTAAAACAACTTTTTGTCTGTTAAACTGTGAAATGAAATCTGATTGTGTCTCAGGCCAGTGTCATTTCTAAACTATGTGACATTGCCCATTCAAAAGTGTACTGATCACAAACACCTGCTGTTTATTAAGACTGTAGTTCTTTAGTGGTTCAGTACATTAATCGATTAAAGGTGCACTGCGCAACTTTTTGTCCAAAGTACACTTGAACAAATGCATGCTTTTGTCATTTATATGTCCTTTTTTATTTGTCAAAATAAATAATACAAATCTGAATTTTTTAGCCGTCATATTTGAAGAGCCACACTAGAGACCTGCACGGGACTAGATTTTCATGACCGTTCCCGCCCGATCCCGACGCCCCCGTGTGCCTGCTCGCCCGAGAAGCTTCTGCGGGTCCCGTCGGGTCCCGACTTTTTTTTTTTTTTGGTGACACGGAGGTTGCGTGGCGGCCCCAGGGCATAACAACACGGACACAAATGACTAAACTCTGCATAACTCTCTGCATCTAGTTTTAAAATCATAGGCACCAGCCTAAATAATCTGCAACAAGGCAATTATGTTCGTTTGACACATTCAATCATAAAGCGATGATGTCAGTGTATTTCTTACCTGAACAAAGCTCCTCACACCTCCAGTTTCTGCTAAACAAACACTTTATTTGCCCAAACTCCGTGTGTAGTATTATCTCCATCTCCCCGTGCGCAAAAGCCAGTCCTTCATTCATTCCTCTGGGAAAGCTTATGCCCGTGCTGCGGCTGCTGCTGGCGCGAGGAAGCACAGATGATGCTCCGATACGCATGCTAGACTAGGAAATACAGCAACGAGGTTACGTGTCTGCACCTCGCAGGTGTCTGCGTTGCGTCTCTCTGTTGACCAGCAGCGCGCACAAAGCCGTATTTCTTTCTTGCTACGTAATATTTTGAAGACAGCGGAGAGAACGCGAGTCCGGTCGGAACCCGAGGTGTTTGGCCTGAACGCCCGCTCCCGCCCGAGGCAACGTTAAAACCACCCGATCCCGAGGGTTTGCTCACGGGTCCCGTGGGTCCCGCGGGAATTCCCGCCTGATGCAGGTCTCTAAGCCACACCACTACTGCCACCACCAGGGGGGCAGAGTACATTTTTATTGAACTACATAGACGGAGACACTGTAAACTCTTCATTAAAAATATTTTTCTACATAACATGGTTTGGAAATAATTCAGTGGGGCCTGGGGGCAGTGTGTAAACTTCTGTATGTCACATTCAGACAAAAGCCACAGCTGTAAACATCACTATGAAGATTTGTGTGCTGCATCGTTTCCCGCGATTTGCGCCTCTGTTATTTTCATGTTTTATTTCATTGTACATTTTGGACCTTTTCTCTGTGGATATAAGGCGTATTTTCACAAAATAAGAGTCAAAATAAAGCTCCAGTTTCACAGAATCGAAATACTTCTCAAAGGAACGCTCTAGCTCTGCTGTTACATTTGCCTTGACAGTTGTGTGCTTCCGAAGGAGAGAGAAAGTGTGGAGGAGAAAATGTTTCTGAATAAGCCAAAGAGCCGCACCTCGAGTTCGCCATTCCTGCTTTAGCTGAATTTTTTTTTTTTTTAATATACTATGGCATGAAATGTATTCATCTCCATTTATGCTCCAGGTTCAACACTCGCGCTTAAATGCAGCTTGCTTGACTAAGGTTAATGTCAAGCAAAAAATGTAAAAAGTTTCCCTTAAATCAAGTTTATGGAAATGCTTAAAATGCTTATGGAAATAATATTGAAATTGCTTATTCTGACAAGTATTGTAATTGCAAACAGTGCTGCTCTAAATTGTTCTTTTTATCTGCATCATGCAAAGACTAACATTTACTTTATTCCCAAATTGCTCCTAAAACTGTCTAAATCTGCTCCAACACTAATTCACAAATCATCTGTAAGTTAATTTCCACCTCTAACACTTACATCATGCATCATTGTGGACTGGACAGAGGACTTTTCGGGGACACAAACTGGGCTTCGCTACACTTGGCACTTCCTGGTTGGATTGTGCTGTTTTTGTCGTTGGGCAAACTGCCTCTCTCTCCATCACACACACTGTGACTGTGCAGACTGAGCAGAAATGAGATCTGCTGTCAGCACTCGCCTCCTAAATAAGCAAAAGTGACTAGTTCTATGCAGAGAAATGGCTCATGTTCTGGTTGCATATTGATTATCCTGTAGTTTTATTAGATTGTTTATAGATGTAGTTGTCAGCAGTGTGTTGTAAATGTCATTGGATTTATTTCACTTTTCTTGTTCTTTGTCAATATTAATAATGACATGTTTCATAGATTGAAGCATACTGACAAAAGGTATTGAACATATAATTTCATGCAAGAGTCAACAGTATTGAGTTACGCAACAATGGATTATTCAAGTCACAATATCACAGCAGTGGGAGTCACAGTCTATGAGTCAAGTAAGTCTCACGTCTGTCCTGAGCCCTGTACAGTACTATGAACTTATCCTGGATAAGTTTCTCTTACCTGGTTTGACTAACCCAGACATGAGCCGCTCTGGAGAAACTGTTCTACGAAACAAGTTCACAACTCGATCTGTTAACCCTGGATTTTCTCAATGAAGCCGTGCACGTTCACAGAGCAGAGGGCAGGGTTAGTGCAAACTGAACAAGCGAGCTGCAGACTTCGAACGTGAGGAAACGTCAATCATGAAGCGAAATATACGGTTATTAAAATCTAAAATCTAAGCGAAGGAACTTCTGCAACTTCAAGTGAAGTTTTGCTTAAGCAACCAATCACACAGAAGTTTAAGTGTCATGCATGGATACAACAGACTAAAGCCCAAATGTGAAGACATCACCAAACATTTAACAGATCGACCACTTAGTCTGAACGAGCTGTCTTTAGCTCAGTCTTCTGTCACGGTGATGTGTAAAGATGCACAATCAAATGTGCATCATTCAATATTTCTGACAATGAAAGAATGTATTATTCATTCCACAGATTAAACAGGATTCTTCAGTCTAGTTACTGTTACATACGTAAGATCTCATCGCTCCTCTTTACGAGTACATTGCATTGATTTAAAAGAATACACCGTGACTTTCGCATTTCCTCATTTCTTCGCTGCCCACTCTCTCTCTGTCTCTCTGTCTCCCTCTCTGTCTCTCTCTCTCTCTTCACAAGCTCCAAAATTCTCGTCTCTGATTGGCTAATTTGGTTCGGAGGAGGTTAGGAGTTTGCCTCATTTTGCGACAAACTCATACGGATAAAGATCTGCCCCGATAGGACATGATCCAGTTTCGTAGGACCGTCAGACCAGGTTTAACCCAGAATTTACCTTGCTAAATCTAGCTTCGTAGTAGGTACAGGGCTCAGGTTAAGTCTCAAGTCAAAGAGAGACAAGTGTCCTGGGGGAGGAGAGAAGGGACGAGCTTAATGTACATAGCTACATTTAGTGTTGGGGAAACCAGAGCACCTGGTGTAAACAGCAGACACGGGGGAACATGAACCCAAAACCTTTTTGGAATCAGGCGAGAACGCTTAACCTTTGTGCCACCGTTATCTGATCGTTTAAGACACATATGTGATATGCCAGGGTTCGTACAGTCATGGAAAACTTGGACAGGTCATGGAAAATTCAAATTTAATTTCCAGGCCTTGGAAAAGTTTAGGAAAACATTGAAAAGATTTAAGCTTCAAAACAAAAATGGAGATATTTTGCGGCATCGCCAGGCCAGTTTTCCAGGGCTGAAGCGGCTTATGTCAGTGGATCTAGCCCCGAAATCAATCTTCCCTCCGCCGCTCACTACAGTGATCCAGTGGGCTGCAGCGGTATCACACACTGTTATGGCTTAGCAGTCAATCGTTTCAGGAAAGCCTTTTTGAAATTTTTTGATAGAATTAAAGGCACTGAATTTGATCTTATTTTCATGCTAAACTATCTCTAAAATCAGTGTAAATTTCAGTCTCCATCAGTTAATGAAAGTAAATAATCAAGTGAAGCATGCATATGAGCTAAGCTAAACAGATAAACAATACGGTTATGGAAATGTTGGGAATTATTTAGGAAAAGTTATGGAAAATTGCAAGTTACATTTTGTATGAATCCTGTAAGTGCAATATTAATGTACTGACTTTTTCATTTAGTACATTGATTTCAAACATTTGATCAGGAATTCAGAACTAATCAGACAACTTAATCTGTATTTTGCTGTTGTTTGGACTTGGCACCAATAACTATGAGTCTAATTTCATAACGCTAATATTTGATATTGTGATATTGATTGTACAGAAACGTTTATCATGAGTTGGTCAAAAAACATTGAACTTGCCAAATAAAATTTTTAAGTTCAATGTTTTCTTCACTCCAGGAGAAGCCTATGGAGTGAAAACAGTGTATTTAATGTAAACCAATATTTGCAGATTGATTATTTAATCTCGATACTAAGGCCCATAAATCTATTTTGCAAACATATTTCAAATTTTACTTTTGTTAAAATAAAAACAGAATGTTGGCTATATGAATTAAAATGTGTTGTGTAAATGTACAGGTCAGTAGGTTTAGCAAGGCAATTCTTCCATTTCCATTTTTACTCATTGATTTGTTAAAAAGACACAAAAAATACAGCATAGCACAGATTTTTTAAGTTTCCGTCGTTCCAAATTGTGAATGATATGCTTGGCCTAATTTAACCAATCCTCTGTCAGTGAGAGCATGTGGTTTGGACCAGAGTTCTGCCTTTGGACGAAGAAATGGAAACATAGTCGTGTGCTATACTTTATGTGCTTAATACAAGAGCAGGCTATGGAGAGTACTAAAACACTTGTACCTATAAATTAACTTTGAATTACGATGCTTTTTGAACTAATATAGCTTTACCAATATAGTTTATGTACTGCCCAAAATCAAAATGATGTTAAGAAATGTTTCTGTTGTATTTAATCTGATCTCAAAACCAGCTGGCCTAAATTATTTTTATGTATAGACCTGTGCAGTTAGTTTTAATCAAGATTAAGATTCCGTCATTTCAAATTGTGACGCTTGGTATTTTTGCTGAAAAGCTTAGAGCCAATTTCCTGTCAGTAGAAGCATGTGGTTTGGAGCAGAAATCAGAATTTGGAAGAAATCTGACAATTTTATGTGGCGATGGGAATAAAACCTCTGTAAAAAGTGTTTCTAAACAGTATTGTATGTAAGTCTCAGAGCTGGGCAGATAGACAAAGCATCAATAGAGATTCAGATTCAGTCATATCGAATCAATTATTTTGATGAGTGTTTTGAATGGAAACATTGACAACCAGTCCTTTGTCAGGAAGAACATGTGGTTTGGAGCAGAAGACAAACCTCAAGCCAGAACATTGATAAACTGTATATTAAATATAGTGTCTGTCAAAGGGAATCAATTCAATATTGTTTTCAAAGTAAATATTGAGTAAATCGTTTATAGCAAATATTGCTTCTAAAAAGCCAATTGAAATAAATTTAGGTAACACATTGATTTATGGCACTTTACATGATGCATTACATTTTGTTTCCGGACTGTTTACCATGTTACTACCATGCTGTAATGTAAAGTGCTACCTAAAATCAAAATATAAGGTGATGATGTAAACTTTCAGGGTATAAATAACATAAATTCACATTTGTTTAACAACAATCTACAAAAAAATAGTTTTTTTTTTACAGCAAAGTACAATATTAATAATTGGAAAACCTGTCTTTTGCACCATCATCTGGACTTATGACATTATCACATTCTTGGATGAAACCTTTTAAACCTAAACCAAAAAAAAAAAAAATGTTGAAAGACACATACACTGCAAAAAGTTAAAATTCCTTGATTCTGGGCTTGTGACCCTAAATTCAACTTTTTTGACTCATTTAAGCTCTGTTTATTGTACACCTAGATCATTTTTCTTGTTTCAAACAGTTTTGAACTGATTTCAAGGCATAATTTTCTTATTCATTTTTTTGTTCTTATTTTAAACCAAAATCTTTTAGAACCAGTCAGAAATGTCTTGAAACAACTGAAATATTCCACATTACATGAGCAATTAAGTTTTATTCAGTTAAAAGTGAAGTAGCTGATTTTTACACTGCAAACACAATTTAGGTTTTAAATTTGACAACTTCCTTTTATAAATCCTTCGACATAAGAATAATAGACATAGACATGTATTTATTTTGGTTACAATAAACTTCTTCTTACAAACCACAAAGTGAAACTGGAGAGAACCACCCAAGCTCAGCCAATCAGAGCGCAGCATTCGGCTCCTGATTAAAACTAAAATTATCTATTATTCAATTCAAACAGTGCACAGTGGTTTAATTTTTTTGTTTTGCAAAATGATACATTTACTTTATATTTTTAGTGGAAAACACAAAGTTTACAAATTCACAACTAAAAAAGTTAGTTACCCCAACTTTAAAGGGTACATATTATGTTAAATAGGTATTTTAATTTTTAACCTTGACCTTCATTTATCATTAGTTTACTCAAAGTTATATTTGAATTGATTCCTGCATGTTTCAGTAATCTTGTATTGTTCTTCAGCTGGAGTGCTCAGAAATCCCTGTTCTCACCTACCACCTATCCCCTCCCACTTGTCTGTATTTACTTGTTATATTTCAAAAGATTAATACTCAAAGTGACGCATAAATAGTTCAAAACTGTCCCATAGTCACTTTCTGACAATAATAATTAGGTACTTAAAATCTGTTGCTTTTTACAGTTAAAATTTTAAATGCTTATCAGTTCTGCAGTTTTGAACAGGAAGTCAGTAGAGCTGTTCCTGATTTTAAGCCGTTTTAGATCAACTTTGTGTTTTACAATGAATCAAAGGTAAATTACTGATCTGCACATATTCCAGTTTCTTACTAAATTTAAAAAAATACAATAGGTCCCCTTTTAGGACTCAAATCCAGATTAAACTTCTGAATCACTTGAATACTGTCATCAGGATATGCCAAAAACTATCAAGATATTCTTTTTTTTCTCTTCAATGCACCCTACATTCAAAAGGAGGGTCAAAAGAATCAAGATTGTACTTTTTCCTGTATCTCTCCCAGCTCTAGTTGTGTGTCTTGAGTTAAATGTGATTCCCACACAAAGCCTGAAGCAAAGAGTTTCAAGATGAAGAAACATGTCCATTTCAAAAAGGAGGCGTCCGCCAAGGCTGTCCCATGTCACAGGTCAACTTCTGTCCAACTGCTGTTCCACCATATGTCTCGCTCATTCTGATTGGTTCACAGATGTTCTCTTTTCTCTGATTGGTCGATCATTCCAACCTCTAACCATCGCCGGTGCAGGTCATTTTTCCTTTAACCTTGTCTCCATCTGCTCTTGTTTCAAACGTGGAAGTGTGTATTCTGCAGTTCAGATGTCGAATGCAGATAGATTGTCCACAAAGACTTGACCTGTTGTGCTGGGCTTGTGTAGGTGTTTGCATAATGTGAACTGCAGCATTCCTCTCCAACAGTTTGGCTCTGTTTGAGACAGTGGACTGAGCCTGGACGTGAATGTGTTTTGCATAAATGATAACCGTGAGATGAGGAGTTTTGTTTTGTTAGGCGCAAACAGTAGAATCACGTGTGACATTACTGATGGTATTGGTGTATGGGATGGCAATAAAACTTAATTATCTGCCAAATCAATTAATAGTCCCTCCGTAAAAACGGCTGGTGAATGAACGGTGAAAAAAATACTGATGCACAAATTTTATTGGTAAATATTTAGAAAGCCAAAGAAACTACATGGGATAGTTTATGAAAGAACTTTTGGCAATTGGCTAAAGATTTTTCTGGTAGTTTTCGAGTAATAGTTAAATAATTAGTTGTGCACTTTCTCTCTTTCTCTTTCTCTTCTCTCTCTCTGTGTGTTTTTTTCACTGCATTACTCATATGCTATAATATGCACAACTTATGCCTTAGCTGAGCTTTAAGTATCAAACTATTCTGTCTACATGTTATTAGTTTGATATTCTTATTTTGCATTAATTTTCATTGCTTTTTTTTTTCAATTTAGAGGGAGTATTTGTGTATCAACACAGAAGATGCGCGCACACCCAGTGCCAGAATGAGCTGCTGCTTATTGACACAAGCTGTTGAAACAAGTGAGCCAGGGCTGTTGTCATTTAACTACAAAAGTTCATCACTTTGCGAAAACAAAAATGATGCTGCTAATTCAACATTTGTGAATGAAAGTTGACCCTACGACCCATAAACGATACATTCAGGAGTGTTCAAACAGCGAGAAAAAAAGTTCACAACCTTCAGGAGCCAGACGTCTGTCATACCAGTTCAGACCCAGTATGATCTTGTCCTGTTTTGTTGTTTGTTTTTCCCCAGCCAGTTAGATGGACAGCGTTTCTTTCTGCAGGTGACATGCGCAGTAGCGCAGAAAGTGACGTTGACTGATAATCCCTCTACAATGCGTTCGATTTAAACAGTGCGTTTTATGACACTCGAAAGATGCTTCACATTTTTGCATTATTCATTGATTTTATACACTGTAAACCACTAGTAACCACAGCTGCACTGGGGCAGACGGACAGAAGCAAGGCTGCCATTTTGCGTAAACCGCTGCTTCAACCACCGCTCATCATGTGGCTGAAGTGTCTTCTCCAGTCGTCCCACTGTGACACCTGTAGGCCCAACCCTTAACCATTGATCTGACATGATCAGGCTTCGACAAGCTGATGTGTTTGTTTCCACTTCTACTTTTACACAAGATAAACTGATCACTACCTTATAATAACTACTACACCATAGAAGCCTTTAAAAAACATGAACATGAACTATAAAGAAATGTAATTTAGGCGCAATAACTAAAGTAGTATAGTTAATATGACTTAGATCTTTGTTCACGCTTTATTAACGCCTGGACAGTTCGATCTGTAAACGTCTTTTGCCTCTGGTCAGTCTGTTGTCTGTTTCTTTTTGCCTCTTAATCCACGTACCTTTTGTCCTGTTCAAACTCAACCTGCTTCCTCCGTCCTCCCTCGAGACCATTGTCCAAATCTCTCTCTTTATTTACTTTCTTCTCTCTCGCTTTCTCTTCTCTCTCTCTCTCTCTCTCTCTCTCTCTCTCTCTTTTCTGCTCTCTCTCTCTTTCTCTCTGTCTCTTTCTGGTTTATTTACATCCTGCACGCTGTTCCATGTCGATTGTTCAGTGCAGGATATGAGCTGTAGCACACTTTGTTTCGGGGCCTTTATTTAGAGACTGTTAAATTGGTAAAGATGTTTTCAGTGGTGCAGACTTCCTCCTTCAGCGGCTGTGACTCAGACCACCTGCCAAACTTGTAAAGGCCTTCACATTACTTCTACAGATGGAGTTTGATCCTTAATATAATTGCACTGTAAAGACTAAAGCAATAACAAAATGAGCAAAACATGTGGAAGAGATGTGTTTATTGTCCTATCTTTTACTTAAGTGTTGATATTTAAATATTAGTTTTATCTATAATAATCGTAATCTTTTTATTCTTCCCATTTTTGTCTTTCAGTAGTAAATTATTCATTGCCTTCTGCTTCTTCAGTTAAAATGCAACAGGAAATGGTGTAAGTGCTAAGAAGAATAATTCTGTCAAAATCAATTTGCACAGAAACTGAGAAAGTTCTTTCTCTGAGTTTGAAAGACACGAGTGAGAAGTTGTAGCCAAAGTGTTTAGGGAAAAGGGTGTTTGTGGATTGTTTTGACTAAAGCAAAGCTTCAAGGAGAACTTTTGCTTGATTATGTCTAAATCCAGATCAGGATATAGCGTTTGCAGACAAACCAGAAGCAGCTGAAGAGTTGTAACATAAATTGTGTCGGCAAATGTCCATGAAAATTACTCAGATCAAAATGGTTTCTGATTCATGAAAAAAAAGGCTTCATATTTGAAGAGCGGTTTTCCATTAAGGTGAACAGAATTTGAATTATTGTGGAGCAAAAAAAAAAAAGACAAGAAAAGAAAATAGAATCTAATTTAATAATTTTTCATCAAATTTGCAAGTTTTTTTTTTCAACTTTCCTAAGCAGACCGTTTTGTCATCACAGAAAGCTAACGACAACTAGCCATGCAAAAAAAAAGTAAGAAACAAGAATTGTCTAAGTTTAATGGAAGAAAAATGTTCTCTGATTTTAAAAATGCTATTTATTAGGGATGCACTGATCCGATACTGGGATTGAATATCGGTGTCAATCCAGGAATTTTTCTGGATCGGGTATTAGCTCCATGATATCGGTTGCTTCGATGTGATTATACCTTTAATTGACATAATGACTGGTTGATCAAGAACATCTCATAATGTTTGACATTTATTAAGATAAAGGTTCTGACTTGCACAATAAATAACACTGTATACCACTATAAGACTAAATTTCTTATAATTTGATGAGAAAATAAAGCCACATTATCGGTTGATATCAAGTATCGGAAGATACTTACTGACATAGTATCGGAACTGAAAAGCTGGATCGGTGCATTTGTACTATTTACTTTATTTTGCTCCATACATTTTCTTGGCAGCGTATTTCCTGTTTAGCTCTGCTGAGGTCAGGTTAATTTTGTCCTGTGAGTCAATATCAAATAGATATAAACCCATCAACTGAATTCTACAGAACCTATGCTGTCTGATAATGTCAGCATGTGTACGTGTTCTCTATTATAATGTATGATTGTGCCTAATGTCACTTAGGTTAATCTTGGGTTGCTTGTTTATGATAATAATAACCACGATTATTCAAACGATTGTTTGCTTAAAGAGACTGCAGAGCATCAGTGTCTTCTAAATGTAGAGAGTGAAGAGATAAAATTAAATATGTGACAGAAATAAACATAAATGTATTCTTCTGTAAAGAAACCACCTACTTTCCATATCAAGGAAATTCCTGAGCAGGCTTATAAGTTACTTCTCAGAACTCTCAGAAGTCAGACTGAGTTTACAGTAGTGTGCCAGTATGCTAATAGGAGAAATCATGAGGGAACACCAGCCTTAATAAAGCTGTACATGTTTATGCTCTGGTAGAAGTTACTCAACAATGTGTCCATTTCTCACCATCCAGAGAATGAACAAAGGATGAGAGAAAGAGAGAGCATGACTGACAGACAGAGTGAGGCTTGTGTAAGGGAGGAGGAGGTGAATGAGGGGGTAGGAGCGAGGAAGAAGGGGGTGAATGAGGAGGTAGGACACATGTGAGGCTCCTTCACATTCCTCCACACTCACTCTGGTCGCTGTGCTGTTGCTGTGGTTTGGTCAGTGAGACAAAGGGCATTTAAGAGCTCCACTCGGGTCAAAGTAACATCTTTGAAAGGTTTACGATGAATCTAAAGAGCAGATAGTGTCGAATACATGGATGCATTATATCGGATTGCGAGTGAGCCTTTTTTTGATTCTTTTTGTTTAGTCAAGTAATCGGTTGGTGGAATCTTAGACACATGAGGATCGAACCCAACACTAGAATTCAACTGAAACTACATTATTTTTTAAATTTATATAGCTGAAAGATGTATTAGTCTAACAAATTATTTTATTTTATATTGTGTTTAAGGATTATTGGTCGACGCCATTTCCGCTTTACTGCGCATGTCAACTTCAGAAAGAGCTGCTGTCCATCTGGTTAGCTGGGAAACTCCTTTGACTAAAACAACAAAACAGGACAAGAACAGCTGTTTCGATCAGGTCTGAACAATGTCTGACCCTAACCCAACATCTGGCTCCTGAAGCTTAAAACAGTGTTTTTCTCATCATTTTTTCACTCACCTGAACATTTATGGATCTTGGGGTCAAATTTCATTCACAAATGTTGATTTACTAGCAGAACTTTAGTTTTTGCACAGTGTTAAATCTTGTAGTTAGCTGACAACGGTGCTGGCTCGATTGGTTGCCACAGCTTGTGTCAATGAGCGGCGGCTCTTTCTGCGTTCTGAGTGCGCTCACAACGACCGTGTTGATAAACAAATAATCTCAGTACTTACTGATTATAACAAAAAGCAGAGACTAAGTAAGCTGAAGATCTGAGACTGAATCTACGGCTGCAACTAGTGATCATTTTGGTCATTGTTAGTTGGGCGACTATTCTTTCGATTATTCCATTAGTTGTTCAGATCACAAAGTCACGTCTTGTACAAGATTTGTACAAATTTGGATCCAGACAAAACCTAATATTAAATTAGGTCATGAGTTCAGAGCAGCTTTTTATTATAAGATTATAGAACAATATGAAAATGTATTGCTTTGTAAAAAAAATGGAGAGGACAAGCATGTTCTCATTTAAAATGGCAAAAATAGCTGTTGTACCTAAAATAATCTCATAAATGTCTCGTTCTATTGACAAATCTCATTTGCAGAATTTTCAGAATCACTCGACTTTAGTCACATTTACTCAAATTAAAATTATTCTGTGTTCACTATCACACTGTCTTATTTTAGACCATGTTTTTTTTTCTATTAAAAGCGGCACATTTACACATTTTCTATGTCATTGCTGCCCAGTTGGAGTCATAAAACATATTTTCAGTTCATGCATGTTTGGGAACCTTGCATGAACGACGAATAACGATTATTCAATTACTAAGTTGACGATTAATTCACTCGAATGCAATCGATTAGTTGCGATTAGTCGAAAAACTTATTGTAGCTTCCTATTCATTTTCTGTATAAATTATTGCTTTAGCATATATTCATTTGCATTTTTAAGACAGTTTAAGTCAGATAAGTAGTCCAATTTAAAAAAAAAAAAAAAAAAAACTTTTAGCATCATGAAATTTGCTACGCCCCCTTTTAGTTAACCAATTACTTCAATAGGACAAAATCAAATGTTGAAAATGAAATCCAAATAATCACACACATTGAAAGTACATGCAGTTCTTCCACAAAGCACGACCCCTGCAGCTCAGACCAACAAAAGGCGATGTTGCAGACTGTTCAAGTGTTAAAGCCCAAAGCCTGGTTTGACTGAGCTGATGTCAGGAGCTTCTATAGAGCAGTGCAGAGTTTAACCTGATTATCTGCAGCCTACAGGAGACACACATTTACATTATTTGGCTCTTATTTTCCCGGCGCTCCTCGCAAACCCAGAAAATGGGGGCAATTCTGTAACCGTGGCAACCAAACTGCAGCGAGTGGCGAGGGAGGGAGGGAGGCGCTGGTGGAGAGACCGGAGTGTCAGAAAGACTCCGACAGGAAGAAATTAGCAGATGATCATGGATAAAACTCTGATAAGCTTTTGTGTTAACACCCTAAATTAAAATTACAGCTGATGGATTGGTTAATAAATCCATCTGTAAAGTGAATGTATTAGTTCAAAAGAAACACATTAGCCCTGTTTCTATAGGTTCAGCTTAGGTTGGTACAGTCTTATGATAATGATGATAATGATTATTATAGCACATTTACACGAACAGATGTCTTCCAAGTGCTTCAATCTTTTTCCAACTCAATGACAGAAACAGTCCTGGGGCAGCTCAGCAGAAGCGAGGTGCTTTAACACCTGGTGCCTCAACCTCCAACCACCAAGTGTTCCTGCATGTTATTGGTTGGTGGAGAAACCGGAGTGCCGGAGAAAACCACTAGAGATAGACCGATACATCAGCCAGCCGATATTTTGAGGCAGATATTCTGTATGTCAGCCTTTTTTGGCCAATATTTGATCAGGCAGTGTTTGACAATCGTCTGCACAGTATAGCTGCACTCACATTGATCACCTGAGCTATAAATTAGTTTTGAAGAAAAATTATACATTTTGTTTTATATACTGCATCTCCATTTTGCTGTTTTGAAAAAGGAGCACTTTCTTGAATTACTCTTTAAAATGTGCATAAACATGTATCATTACAATTCATTACAACAATGAGTCAAAACAATACTAGATTTAATTTTTTTTTTGTGTATAGAATATCATCTATGTTTTGAAAACTAAATTAAGAAAATCGGTTTTAGATATCAGCCTTGAAAATAGCCATTGATACGGGAATCAGGTGACAAAATTTAAAAAAATGGGCATCAGTATTGGCCCAAGAAAAAACCCATATTGGTCGATCTCTAAAAAACACCTAGACACAGGGAGAGACATGCAAACAGAAGCACCAGGCTGTGCAGGAGTCAGCTCTTGACCTTCTTGCTGTGAGGCGAGAGTGTTACCCACTCTTTGTTGACTGTTTCAAGCGACCTGTACCTCTGCGTTTGATGGGTTCAAAGTGAGCTGTGGATGGTCCTTCTTTTACAGTGGACCCTGTAGCAGACCCTCCCATGGCTCCTTCAGTTCCCCCTTTAAGCTTGATGACTGGAGAAGAGAAAACAGAGGCCCAGGTGAAAACCAGAAGAAAAAGAGCAGATAATAGAACAAGAAATAATGTTGCTCACAAAACACTGGCTTCATCCTGTGACAAACCGCTGCATTTCCTGTGATGAAAACTTTATTTGTTGCTAATAGACTTGGTAAACTTAGTGCATTCGACGACTGTTCCTGTTTGTCTATAGCAAAATACTGTAAAATATCTTGTGTGTAATGCAACCTCAATGTATTGAATAAAATGAGGCTTAAATGCAGCATAGTGGTGCAGAGACTTTGCAGAAAATAAATACAAAAAGGTGATGATAAACCGGAAGTAGTTCCTTGTTTACACCAGTCTTACCTTGTGTCACAGCGCTCAAACGTGAAATCATTACACCTTTTTTTGTGAATCACTGACATTGATGGCAGGAAGTAAAATCACATTTCAGGTACAATTTATTTATTTAACAAAGCATCATTAACATTAGCAACCAGAAAGTGAACAGGTCTGAGGGATCCAAGCTAATGGGAGATGCCTCAAGCGTCTCCAAACCCACTTCATCAAGAAAACAACCGCATCTTGGTCATTCAGAGCAGCTTAGCAGAATGAATCCATGTTGTTTCCGGACCTCCGAGGCTTGTGGAGCAGTGCTTTTGGTGGATCTGGCTCTCTCCAAAGACTCTCTCGTCCATTGTATCTTTGTGTTGGACTTTGCCAAACGCTGAGGACGGCCAGTGTCTGCTCGGGTTCACACCTCGCTAATGCTGCTTTAATGAACGCATTCATCACCTCCTCTGCTCCGCGCCAGATCTGCAACACACACTCTCTCTCTCTCTTTTTATCTCTTCATCTCTTTCTCTCTCTTCAATTTACCATGCTTTTGCCAGCTCTTTTGTAGTTTTTTGGTTCTTGATTAAGTGACTATTTTAAAACTGTTTAAATTTAGCATCTTATTTATGAATGAAATATTTTGCGTTCATTTAAGGATCAGGACAGTAGAGGTCTAAAGCAATAATAACACACTTTTTAAACATCTTTATTTGAACTCAACCCCTTTTTGTTTATTTAGTTATGTTATATTTCAATTGTCAAGTTTGGAAAGCTGCGGTTTGCTGAATCTCTGGATCCCAGGCAAACCTTGTGGAGGTTGCAAATTGGTGCTTATTGGTTATTTTGGGGGTCCCGATTTGAAACGTTCGAAAAGCTCTGACTTAAAGACCAAAAGAAAATCTGCTTCTTTTTTGTTATAGACAGCTGTATTTGTTGACAATTTACTTATTAGCTAACACTTTCAATAAAGCTTACGATAAACAATAGACATTAAGTCACTGTCTTCTTCTCTCCTCTTCTCTCTCCTCCTCAAACTCCCTCTCTTATCTCTCCCCTTCCCTTCACTCTCTCTTTCTCTCTCCTTCTCCTCTCTTTACTTCTTCTCTCTCTCTATCCTTCTTCTCTCTCCCCTTCTCTCTCTCTCCTCTTCTTTCTCTCCTCTCTCTCTTTTCTCCCCCCTTCTCTCTCTCCTTCTTCTCCCCCTTTCCCCTTCTGCTCTCTCTCTCCCCCCTCTTCTCTCTTTCTCGCCTTCTGCTCTCTCTCTCCATCCTCATACTCTCTTTTACTCTCTCCCCTGTACTGTCTATACTCCCTCTCTTATCTTTTTCCTTCTCTCTCTCTCTTCTTCTTCTCATGCTCCCTCTCTCTCTATCCTTCTTCTCTCTCCCCTTCTCTCTCTCCTCTCTTTCTCTCCTCTCTCTCTTTTTCTCTCCCCCCTCTCTCCTTCTCTCCCCTTCGCTCTCTCTCCTTCTTCTCCCCCCTTTCCCCTTCTGCTCTCTCTCTCCCCCCTCTTCTCTCTTTCTCGCCTTCTCTCTCTCTCCCCCTCTCTCTCCATCCTCATACTCTCTTTTACTCTCTCCCCTGTACTGTCTATACTCCCTCTCTTATCTTTTTCCTTCTCTCTCTCTTCTTTCTCTCTCTTCTTCTTCTTCTTCTTCTGTCGCTCCCCTTCTTCTCTCTCTCCCCTTCTCTCCCTCTCTTTCTCACTCTCTCTCTCATCCTCACACTCTTTTTTTTACTCTCTCCCTGTACTACTCCCTCTCTTATCTTTTTCCTTCTCTCTCTTGCTCACTCTCTCTCTCTCCCCCCCCTCTCTAACCTTCACACTCTCTCTCTCCCCCTTCTTCTCTCGGTAGCCCGGTTGCTATCTGGATCCTTCTATTTTAGTATTTCCCAAACGTTGTATTTGCCAGTTAAAGATGTCTTCCCTGGTTTCTCTCCCACAGTTAGTTAGCGCCAGTGCCGAGCTCAAAGGGACTTGCTCAAACGAAATTGTAGCCCGACTTTGAACCGTTCTTTGAAGTCGGTCGCCGTGGCACAAGGCGTCCCTGTAGAATATTAGGGAATGTCAAGAAGACTCGGAATTCCAGTTGTGTTTTAAGGAAGACTGAACCTAGAATGACTTTATTACGTTCACGATGACGGTCTGATTGGGTTGTAGATGTGAGAAATGCATTGGTTGTTTGGAAGACGTGCGAGTTTGTTGTAGTAAAAAGAAAGCTGCACAAATGCTACTATGCAAGTTCATTTTAAGAAGTGTGATCTTGCTAAAAGTGACATTTTATTTTAGTTTTAAATGTTCAGTTTTGGTGTTTGGATCCAGGGGTGCCATTATTAAAAGGCATATTTTGGAAGTCCAATCAGCACCGTGTTGGACGACACATTAGTTTTCACAGCAAGGAGGGTCCTGGGTTTGATTCCCAGGGGCCTCAGGGTCTTTGTATGTGGAGTGTGCATGTTCTTTACCTGACCAGTCAGCCCCTCCTACATTCTGTTACATTCTGTTTGAATGCAGAAGGTTCTGAAACGGGAGCTTCGGTCAATAATTTCCCTGTCCAATGTCAGGATGATCCAATCAAGCACGGCGATTCTGACACGTCACACTAAAAAGTCGGAAGTTCAAGCCCCTTTTTGAAACATTCAAGATGGCAAACAGAGCTGATTCGGCTCTTGCTTCGGTTTTGAACAATGAACGTATCAATTACTCAAAACATGAGCAACAAACCACGAGGCTTCATACATTTTTACGAAAACATCCGGTTTAGCTTGTCACTGTTTTGGTGGAATTTCCGGGTTTTCTGTGATTGGTTGACTCAGCGTTCGGAAAGCCCGCCCTCGAAATTGCAACCTGGCGTTCTGATCCAGGACCCTCACGGTTTGTAAAGTGTCTGTCAAAGTGTGTAGGGGCTGGCTCTCAGACAATTCTGAATCTCGACGGGACTTTCCTGGTCAAATATTTTATAATGGGTTTTTCTTTGGCCGTTATCGATGCAGATATTTTTTTAAAAATTGTTTGCCGATACCAATGGCTGTTTTTCAAGGCCGAATTCTGACACTGATTTTCTCATTATAGTTTTAAAAGCATAGGGTGAGATAGTAGAACCAAAAAACCTTCAACTCACGCTATTATTTACCACGGTACATGTGCGTCTCTTTCACTCACTGTATTGACGCTCAATTGTATTTTAGCCCAAAAAACAATCATTTTTTAGCGTAATAAAAGACAATCATACTGTTCAAAATCAAAACTACAGACACAGGAATGGAGAGAGATAAAACAAGTCTTATAATTTCTCTCCAAACCAACTCAGACTCAGCTGATCACTATGAGTGCAGCTTTCACACTGAGGAAAAGCCCAAACAACTGCCTGATCAGATAACGGCCAAAATTTAGGTCGATAGCCGATATGGCCGTTAGAACAAAAAAGTCTAAATATAAAAATCGTCCGTACGATTAATCGGTCTATCTGTATTAAATTTTACATGGATTGCGTTAAGAAATGATTCTAGCTTAAGTCATTTAAATCTTCCATGTTTAACTCAACAAAGTCGTATTGTTCTTTACACACTCATCTGTTTCTAGCAGAATGTCTAGTGAGGTACATCTCTGAGATCTTATACAGTGTTTTTAAGTTAATAAATCATAACCTATTTGAGCAGCATTAGCTTACCAGACAAGATCAGTTGATATTTTGGTAGAAGTGAGTAGATGTTTCTGTTTGTCTCTCTCTCTGCCCCCTCTCCTGTCTCTCTTTCTTTATGAACATGGCCTGAAGCAGCTTGAATCACTGATAGCAGCTTGTCTCTCATACATGTTTAAGCGAGTCCTGAGGCGATGCAGAATCCACGGCTTTGAACCTGTCGAATGTAAACTACTGTCAGTCATTTACAAGGGTCTGCAGCCGAACACGTGACCGCTCATCCTTCTCATGTCTAATGCTAAAGTTTTTCTTTACTCTAAATTGCAAGCTGTCATTAGATAAAACAAATGGCAATGATACTGATTGTTTGTTGCTGGAGAATGTTTTAATAGTCTTTTATTTGTTTCCATGGACACGAAACAATAATACAATTATCAGTGTTGTGTGAAGACTTGTCCAAGTCAAATCCTTGTCAAAAGTTTTATTTTTTTTATTTTTAAATCTTTTGAAGAATCTTTAACACGTTTATCAAGGTTAAAATCTTGGTGCACTTTTATTATATCTTTAGGGAAATTTGTCCCCTGCACTTAGATAAAATTAGGTAATGTTTATTAAGGACAATGTACAATTACATTAAGCACAATGGCAGAGATGCTTGTGTATGTAGATTCTAGCTAACAGCTCTATCTGTAGTCCTGGGGAGGAAGAGGGGAGGCACATTGAACATGATTTTAGTTGTAGGCAGAAACCGGCGTACCCAGAGGAAGTCTACACAGACACAGGGAGAACATGCAAACTCCACATAGAAAGGCCCCGTGCCGCCCGGGAGTGGAACCTAGGGCCTTCTTGCTAATGAGCCTTGATTCACCCTTCAGTGCCTCTGGAGCATTTTCTAAGGAGCAGTGAACTCCATATTCCACTGCCCAAAGGTCACATCTCTGGCTTGATCAGGATTATCGTATCTATGATGCATGTTTTTAGATTTGTGGGGAAACCAGAGTGCCCTGAGGAAACCCACCCTGACCCTGGGAGAAACATGCAAATTTGTTGAATGGATTAGCAAATTGCAAAGACTGCAATTTTCAACTTTCTCTACAAATAACTATTCTTCATAGAAACATAGCTAACTCTTATAAAACAAACATGTTTTAAACATGTTTTAAAACTTGTGTTTTTTATTAGTTACAGTTTAAGGGCCTGTTTTAGTCTCTTCGTCAAGTCTACTGGGCACAGCATCTATTTTCTAAAACAACTGCATATTCAAACGCAATCCAAAAAAAGAATATGAAATTGTGTTTTTTTTTCATTAAGTCATTGTTTTTTTTATATGGAACATTATTTCAGTTTGAAGAACCCATTCTACTTTTAGACAGCAAACTGCAGAAGTAGATTTAGTAGTAGCAGTAGTTTCAGTAGCAGCAAAGGCCATGTGCTCAGTCCCTCCTCTCCTCCCTCCTCTCCCTTCTCTCTCTTCTTCTCCTCAAGTGTTGCAGTCAAACAGTGAAAAGTCCATCTCCTCATTCCTCTGGTGCAGCGGTCCAAAGACGACACGGCCGGCTGACGACCAAACGCTGATCTGTTTTTGACATTTACACTGACAACATTCTTTTTCTTTAAATACTTCGGTTGTGAGTTTTGCACAAATCAGCAGTTGACAGACTTTGAACAGATAAGACTGAAATATGATCTTTTCATGTTATTCCAATTTGGATAATGGAAAAATTTGCTCTTGCACTTAAGCTTTATATCAATGTACCGCTTATGAAGTTTCTAGTGTGTTTTTCATCAAAACAAAGTCCAAATGAGCCTTGTGTAAGTACCATTGAGTCACTTGTGTAATATTTACTAAAGTTAACGTTCTACTGATCAGTAAAGGACAGTGACATGAACAAATCAATAAATAAAACAATCCTGTTCAGCGTTGAGCGATGAAAAGTTGTTTTGGATCCATGTGTTAGCTTCTTTATTGAGAGAAGTATGGCTAAAACTGATTTTAAGTTTAAACAATGGACTTTTAAGTGAATCCGACCTAATCAATCTGACAGATCGCCCAAAGACTTAAACGATCTGGGAAAAAATATAATCACGATTTTTTTTACTCATATTGATTGATCTTGATTTTCGATTTAATTTTGTTTAACCTTTTCAAAAACAAAAGAAAAAAGGTTTTTATTAAAAATGAACAAAAAGAAAAAACTAAACTTTTTGCTTGTCCCATTTATCATCATATTGTGATTCCCCATATATCTATTTAATGCATCTGTCTGACCATTTTTTCAATGTAAGCTTCTTTTAGCCTCAGAGTTGCCAAGTCCACTTCTTTACCGACTTTGATCCTATTTTTTGCATATAATCTTATGAATTTTGAAGCCCGTGGTTTGTGTTTTTTGGGCTGTACTGTCAAGTCATAAAAATAACTTTTCAAGTTTGTTTTTTGAAATTATATAAATTTGTGATTAAACATGGATTTTTACCATACTTAAATGTCTAAACATTGCTATTGCTAACATTTCATTCAAGTGCTGAATTTGCTTGTTTTGGGTTTATTTTCAAAAACTTGGTCGCTTGTTTCTCTCTGAAACTCTGGCAACACTGGTCAGGCTTTCACAGATGAAAAAGTAAATAACTGCATTTACCTCACAGGCAAAAACAAAATATTCGACCAGAACCGTGATAAAGTTGAAATCGTGATCTGGCTCCAAGAAAATTGTGATATTAATTTTTTGCCATATCGCCCAGACTTACCTCGAAGCTTGTCCTTTGCTCCAAACCACACATTTTTACTGACAAAGAATAGTTTTATTTTTTACCTTTCAATTCAAAACCCCCAACTAAATAATTGACGATTCAATTCACTCTTGATCTTAATTAATTCATTTATTTCTACTTTGAACTAATAAGTGGAGGTTTGAATTTGGCTATATCGTGATACAAATCTAATAATGAGCCTCTTAATTTCTTGAAGGGTTGCACCGTAGCAGAGTGGTTAGAGCTCTGGTTTCCCAATAAGAAGATCGTGGGTTCGACTCCCGGGTCAGACCATATCAACATCTCACGATCTCTCTGGGTGGACTTTGCATGTTCTCCCCGTGTCACTGTGGGTTTTCTTTCCTCCCACCTCCAAAAACATGCATGTTTAGGTTAATTGGGCATCACTGTAAATTTCCCTGAGTGAATGAATGAGAGAGTGAATGGTTGTCTGTCTAACCCTGCGACGAGTTGGCCACTGTCCAGGGTGTTCCCCGCCTAAGGCCCAAAGTCACTGGGATAGGCTCCAGTCACCCGCGACCCCTAACGGGATTAAGCGGTAGAAAATGAATGAATGAATGAATAATTTCTTGAATTCAATATTCCTTGTTCACCAAATTTCTGGAGGTAATGCTCATCATGTGTGTACAATTAATGTTCTATAACAAGATCTTGTTCATGAGAGCTTGTCCTATCCATTACAGACTCCAAAACTCACGTCAAAAGCTCTTTTCTAAGAAAGACAAGAAGCTTCAGAGACAGAGAGTGAGGCCATTTTCCACAGAGACATTCACACCATCAATCAGTCCATCAGATCAGTGCATAGTTTTGTGACACCACTTCACCCTGCTCCTCTGTCTCTGCTGCTTTTCATTCAGAGCGGTGCGTTGGGTTTCCTGACAGGGGCGTCTCGTGTGGGTGGAGAGGTTGTAGAGGCAGATTGGCTCTTGTCATGTGCTGCTGGAATGAGACGTGAGGAATGTGAAGGGACATCCCCAGTTTGAAGAGGACGACGTTATGTCAGACTGGAGACAGAGTTGATTTGGGCTGGGCAGTGTCGTAAAAGTAGACATTTAGAAGATTGTGATGTGATTGTGCATGCACTAGTTCATATTCTGTCTGATTGCTCTCTTTCTATACTAAGAATAGCACTAAAAATTATTACGATGTGAACAAAAACGTAGACTTCGGACATATTGTGGTATTTGATTATTCTATCTTTTGATTAATGATCTTTATTTATTTATAGCACAGACAAAGCTCTTTACAATAAAGGACCCACTCACCCAGTGTACGCAGATACTGAGGGAGTGTGGGTGAAGTGTCTTACCCAAGGACAATCCACTCTTGTCGTCCCACTGTGGCACCTGGTGTTCCAGCGGTCTTCCAGCGGTCTTCCATCCAGGCATTAACCAGTCCCTGACTTGCTTAGCTTCAGAGATCTGACGAGATCAGGCTTTGATATGGCCACGATTATCAACTTGCTTAGATGGAGAAAGGTTGAGATTTTTTGTCCAATATGAAGGCTAAAAAAGTCGTCTTAAGCAGATCTTTGCAGGTTTCTAGAGCCACAACAAGCACAAAAACAGAGGCTGTGGAAGCATTTTTGAGAACACAACCTAACAAGTTATTAGCCAGTTTTATTCTGTAGCAATCCGCCTCCTGTTGGCTGAAAATTACATAAAAAGATGATGAACTATTAGCCTAGATCTGCAGATTTAATCAGGAAAGAGCTACTGCAAAAAACGTACATTTCTCTGTATATTTCCGTTTAATTCTTTTAAAAGTGACAACCAGGTTATTTGTTATTATAAATGTTTCATTATATTGTATTTCTGTCCAAAAAGTCCCGCAAAAGGAGCAATGAGCTGTCAGCTGTGCTCAAAGTGTGTAATGTTGCTACTCAGCATTAAAACCATTTTTGGGACACCTGGGACAGTATTTGAGATGCTCGATCTTTGGCATAGTCTCAAAACTCTGGTAACTCTATCTGCATAAATATCACTCTACTACAGTGTGATTGTTCCACCGTCTCTGTCCACATGTTGGCTCTCAGTCCCAGTGGTTGCAGGCCTTTGTCAGCAGCAGCAGCACTTACAACAGAGAAGCAGCTTTAACAGTGAAAGCCGCAGTAATGAGCAGAAGCTACAGTCCCTTCTGTATCTATCTCCATTGTAGCACATGTCCTCCTCACAACACCAGCTCTGTTCTACACATGTCTGACATAACTCACATTCTGCAAACGGCACCAACACTTGGACGGCAGCGAGGGCCGGCTGAATATATGAATTATCTGTGTCACTGGGAGAAGACATCTTAGCAGAGAGAGAGTGGTTCTTACGAAAGAAAAGTTATATTATAGCACACATTCTAATATGTACACATCCACTGTTTTACATTTTACATCAAACACACACAAGTGATAAAGTAAATAAAAGTGGAAAACCAGGGTCCAACTGTTTGGCCCTGGAAAATTTTGAACAAATTGTAAGTAATTTTCTGTATTCTAGTGCATTTTAAAGTTTTAGGCTGCATTCACAGTACAAACCGAACCGAACTCGGCTCGATTGGAACCAAAGTTGCAACATTGTATGTTGTATCTTTCTCCAAACTGGCGCGGTTCTGTTCACACTTTTTGCCAATCGAACCAGCACAGTAGAGACACATCGGCTCCTCGCCTTTAGAGGCGCTGTGACAGAAACACGTTACGCCAGCAGTAAAAAAGACACCTGGCTTCTACATCAGCGGCTACAGCAACATCCGAAACAAACACGCTGCTGGACTTTATATTATACCGTATATTTTTTGTTCCAAATGCCGAGAGTAAAATGTAACAAAAAGTTCATCTATTTGAGAAAATTTGACTCTGAAAAGCCTGTCATCTGCTCACTTAGCTGTGTAACTAAATATTTGATGAATATAGACCATTTCCCCGTTGTAATGTGAACTGTAGTGTTACTTTCTGTGTTTGCTTCCATCTAAGATTTATAACGTAATTTTTGAAAAATAACAGGAGAAAATTGTGAAATACAGTCATGTGACCATAAATAATTAAAACTGAATCATCCCCATATCCTTCTTCTGTTACTTTCATGTTTTTTTGTGTACTATTTGTCTCATTATCAATCTCACACATGCTGTTTGTTGTGATTCTGAGCCTCACGTGCGTCTCAGCCTGGATCACGTCACTGTTCACTTCCTGGTTTTATTTCGCTCTTGGTCTGTCTGCGTTCACGAAACAAACAAACCGCTCCGTAACTCGATTCAACCGAGCCGAAACCGACCTCTCCAACCAAACCAAATCTTGGACCGGATCAGAGTTCGTTTGCGGTTCACAATTACTCAATCGAACCGAACTATCCAGGCAAACGAACCCTTACATACAATAATATGCTTGCTTCTAGTTCAAATGTATATCCGTTTTAAAATCATAAAACGCATTTTTTTTATAATTGTGTAAATAGACTGACTATTCTCGCGTTTGACCTCGATAATGAATCTCTAAACAGCTCATGTTTGTGAACAGGTGCGCACCACATGTAACTCCTGCTTCCCTCTGCCCTTTGACCCCCGTGACCCCCGGCTCGCTGCTCCCAGGCCTTCCCCGTTAAACTGTCTTGTCTTCACACAGTTTCCCCTCTGAAGGATCCTCATATTTACGACGCGCTGGGACATAAATAATTCAGCGACTCTGTACAATTACTCTGAGCTGTTTCTGTTTCTTTCACAGTCGTAGAAGAAGCAGAAGTAGTGTTTCGTTTGATGGTTTTACGGCCCAGTTTTGCTGCGGCTTGTACCCTCCTAAATCCCCCCAAACTTCCACTAATGATGAGAATATGTGCACGTTTTTCACAAAAGAAAGCATGTTGAAATGAGGTTGGGTCTGCTTCTTTATTCAATTCATTCTGGAAGTTTCTATGAGTGCTGTAATTAGACGTAATCCCTCTTAACAGTTGTACTATTTCACATCCAACTGCTCTCTACAAAGTTGTTTTCAAGTCATCCAGATAATCTGTCCTGGTTTACGTCAGCTGTTATGTCAGTGATCAATCTGCATAGACTTGGACTACTAATTATGGTACTACAATGATAATACAAATGCTCTTTTCAGCACAAAATACAAATTAATTTTTTTTACATTTTGTCTTTAAACTAGTTTTGATAAAGCTCAGGATTGTTTGAAAACTCATCATAAAATATAAATTTTGTCCTGCTAATGTAAATTTTGTAAGTATGGATGCTTTTAGTTGTAAAAGAACATTTACACAAACGATCTGAACGGCCAGAACAAATGCAGAGTGAGCATTCGCGTGATGTAATGCTTGACGAAAATGAAAAAACGTAAGTTGGGCGCGAGTAGTTGTCAAACTCTGTAGAACAGATGTTTCTAATCTTACTTCACAGATTAAACTCAACTTCAATTTCCCTCCACAGTCCAGACTTCGTACTGCAGTTGCTGGTACTCCAAAATTTTAGCCATTCTCCTCCGTACTTACGTCCTGTGTAAAAAACAACTATCCCTGCTCGGCTAAATACTGTTTCTCCATAGTGTCATTTTCATTTTTCCAAACAATTTTTCCGTACACTGATTCGCTGGTTCTCCTGTAGTCACAGACCAATCAAACAGCTGCATGTGCGGCAACTGGCGACGCAGAATCTACAAGAAAGTCTGCACTCCTCTGACCCCCGACAACCTCATTTTCACCACACACGTGGACCGCTTGTGGGCCAAAGTTGCCAAACCAGTTCAGAAGGGCGACCCTCGGCTTGGTGTGAAAGACCTTTTAGTGTCCAATTTTGCTGCTGTTGATAAACTTAAAATCTAAATCTCCAGGACGTTCTGAAGCGGCGTTACTTCAGCTAAAATTTGCCAAAACTTTCGCCATCAAGTCTCTTTTGCATTCCAAGCAACTAATCGATTAATCAAAAGAATAATCGGCCAACTAATTGATTACCAAAATAATCGTTAGTTGCAGCCCTACTGGTGACTACTTTCATTCTTTACTAAAGTCATTGTGACTTGCAGCAATTTTAGTGCAGCTCTGAAAATGACAGAAGAAAACCTCCACTCATATAAAACCATAATCTTGATGTACCCATTCACACAAATGTGTTGCAAAGTCTTTTTCCATTGCTTCAGTTTCTTCCACCAAGAATTTGCCAAAACTATTCACTTTTCCCACGCTCATTCAAGTCAACTTTTCTTCACTCTCACCTTATTTTTTCCAAAACACTTTTCATTTCTTTGGTTTTATGCCCGTCTCTTCTGTTTTCCTACAATATTCTTTGGTTTCCTGAATGAGTTTGGACCAGGAGCAGCGGTGGAGGTGTGGTCCGCCTACACCAGTTCTGCACGCCTCTGTTCTTCTGAGCTGGAGTCTCCAAACAGGCGTGCTCCTCTGTATCAGGGCAGAACCGTCGTGTTTGCAGATAGCTTTGTTTTTGTTCCATGTTGTATCTCAAACCAGGCTCCGGGTCGTGTCAAAGGGCCACAAGACAAACACTCAAGTGACAGGAGCGATTAGGTCAGTGGGACAAGGATATGGGCATGTCTTTGGTTTTATACAGTGCTCAGGGTTTTGTGAAATACTAGAGGTCACGGCTTGTAAAAAGGTCTTAATTTGGATGTTTTTATGTTTTTTTTCCCAGAGGGTCAGATTTTACAGAGGAACATGGCTTGACTTGGTGCTCTGAAAATCTGGCAACACTACTCACAATTAAAGTAGTTGTATAATATTTTTTTCCTCTTCAAGCTACCTTTCTTTAATCTTATATTTGCTAGTACTAACTGCAGACAATATCATACATGTCTTTTTGTGCAGGACGTAACTTGATCCAGTAAAGAACAAGGAAGTATATTTTATTTCACCTCATGCATGTTAAGCTGCTGTTTTACCCACAAGTCCTGTTTTGTTCAGGCTTGTTTTATGACTTTGAGCTGACACATTTATGTTATCCTTGGTATTAATCTAATAATTAAAATAGAACAAATCAAACGTATGATTCAGTTCAAACAAAAACACGAGTCGTGTGATTTAGTGGTCAAACTAGAGCTGCAACTGACAGTTCTTATTTTACAGGAAATTGTTTTCTGCTGCAGTGAAGAAATCAAAGTAATGCATTTGTAAGAGCCTTTTATTCTCCAAAAAGTGTGCTTTTAGCATGCTATACTGTTGTTTTTATTAATACTGTAACAGCAAAACTCACTCAACTTCAGAAAAACAAATCATGACTAATCCCGAATAATCGGTAGGCCACCTATTTTACCCGCTATACTCACAAAAAAAAAATGTATATCCAAGCAAAACATGTAGTGTTCAGATTGTTTTGTTGCCACTTTACAACAACAAAGAAAAAACAACAACAACAACAAAAGTGCTGCTTATTGCAGATAAATTTTACCTTGAAAATTTTGGCTGAAGTTTGTTTTTATAATGGACAAAATATGCAGTGAATATGTTATTGAAGGGCATCTTATATGTACTATTCGCATGTTTATTTAAATGCACACAAGTACCTTTAGTATTTTGTGTATTGTGTTAAAAATAAATAAAGCACACAATTATGTGTTTCCCACATCAGGACTTGAGTTGGAGCTCCATCTTCTGGCGGCCAAGGAAATGATGTTGATTGAACTGGCTTTGCCTGATATGCTATTACTGTTGTGCAAACATTTTCAAATTGAGCCTGGATGATTAGTGGACTTAAAACAATGTAGACATCGAAGGCATGGGACAGAGCTGTTTTCTGAGGCTCAGGGAGAAAGAATAGTATCTCACAAATACATCTTTAGCGTTTGTTTGTTTGTTTGTTTGTTTGTTTGTTTGTTTTGACAAATTTGAAATATTGGCTTTCTTGAAATTAGTTGAAAATTCTTATTTGATTATGATACATTGCAGTAGTTGGTTGGTTGATTAGTTGGCTGGCTTAAAAGTTGGATGGATGGTTGGTTAGTTAGTTTATTGTCTCCATGAGGAAATTTATCTTGACAGTTGTACATTACCATAGCGATTGCCATTTTCCCTCAAAAAACATCACATACATTTGACAATAACATACACAGGATAGGGAAGGAAAATCGTTTGAAAACTTTGTAAATCGCTCGAAGTATGCAGTGATAAAAAGTAGGTTCTGAGCAGTAGATGTGGTTGTTTTATACTATGAATAACAGATATGTCTTTGATTGCATACATCGTGCAGTCCTGCTCATAGGCCGTGTGTGTGTGTGTGTGTATGAAACCAAAACAATAGTGCGTCTGTGGAAGTGCGGAGGTGCAACAGGTCCATTGTGTGTTTTGTGGCTTTGAGGTCGTGACCTCTGCAGATCTGGGTCACTACAGACTTACGCTTGTCTAAAGTGTGCGATGCTTCACGCTTCGCTGCTCACTGCTCTGTTATGGCTCAGTGTGGCATTTCTATTGTTGTTCAGACATTTTTGTACTTCGGGAAATAAACTCTCATCTCGTAGCAAGAAAATCATGATTGAGCCAAAGTGAAGCAGAAGTTTACTAGTTCCAAGACCACATATTATGACTAACCTAGTAAAAAATGACTCAAACCAGTAAAAAATCAAGCAAGCCTTTTCTATATTTTTAAGAATTTGGAAGGTGGGTAATGGGTCAGATTTAATTGGTCACAGGGCCTGATTTGGCCATATGTTGAATATCTCTGGCTTACCCTAACAATTGTGCTGTATAGAGTTGTGCTGTTGTCTAAGGTGGTCGATGGAGTCTTCGTCGAACAACATTTGTATTAATCAATTATTTTATTTTTGATTAGAAGGATTTCATATTGAGCAGCAACAAAAAGCAGCAAGAAAGATCTAGAACTGAATCATCAGTGTAATCTGCCATCTTAGATACAAATACACTGTTTCCTGTTGATGTTTTTTGCATTTTTACTTTTTTAGTCTTTTCAACGAGTTTGTGTCAATGGTCCGATCAAAAGGACACCATCTACCAATTTTCATTTGACAGTATATCTGTGCTGGGGAGAAACTTTATCTTACTGTTTGATAGATGCATTATATTTACAATATTTGTAGTGTGTTTTGCAATAACAAAAACAAGAAACAGCCGATGCTAACATGCTAGATTTGCTTTGCTAGATATGTAGTTTCTTCACGAGAAAGCAGTGGTTTGTCAAAGGATCAAGTCAGAGCTAGAGCTGGGCGATACATCAAATTTAGATATTACTGTGAATGTTGTTTTGAACAAATGTAAAAATTTAATATCGAGTGTGTCGTTTAGTAAAAGAAATGCTTTAAAAAGAGACAGGAAGCGCTATTTTCAGTTTTTTTTGTGTCTGGTTTTCAGCTTGTCCAATCATTTAGCTTAAAATGATGATCGTAGTGTGCCACAGTAGAATCTCTTCCTCCATAGTGACGCAGTGTGTGTTGCCTGAAAGTTTCTTATTACAAACACCTCTACTGTCACCCCCTCCTTTCACCCACTCCTTTACTGTTCCAGCACTGCCCAGCGCTGCTTCAAACATAAATATTTGTTGGTTTCTAGTTTGTAGCAGAAGTATGCTGGTTGTAGTTTTTAATGACTTTCTGTTTAATCCAGCTCCACCCTGAGATTTAAACAGAATAATGAGAAGAATCACAACAAGCAGCTAATCTGTGAGAAGAGCTTGTGAAATGTAATAGACTCCACAGTTCATCCGTTTAATCTGACTGAACTAACACTGAGCTCACAAGCATTAGCAGCTTTAGCTCGATCGAACTGCATGAGATTCTGCCAACAAAGACCAATTAAGAAGCAGCACTCTCTCCTCTTTTTGTGGTTAAACGGAACGAAGCTCTATGGGGAAAACAGGAAGGGAATTGTCTTAAGAACATTAAAGATTCTCACGTTTGAATTTGAATTTATAATGTTGTGTTTGATTAAAGAAAACTTGGTTTGGATTTGGGGATTTTTAGGGCAGTTACGACAATGAGTTTCCACAAATTCGAGACGTTTCTATGTTAAATTGGCTTTCTTTTACACAACAACGAGCTACGTGTTCATTGAATCGGCGTTCCTGTAGATAGGATTTAAGATGTAGTTTCGGGGGCTGACTCAGTGGATACATTGTGTTCTAAACAGGAATAAACAGTTGTCAATGAAGATGGTTACGTCACTGATAGCGCTACTTAAGACCGTAGAAGACTGCCCGTCACCAAAAATGTCTTTTCAGCCAAAGCACCTTTCAGTCTTGCAAATTTAAGCCAACAGTGTCCAGTGTTTCTTACCTGCATATTGCAGAGGAGACACAAAACAAATTTTCCAAAGTCTTTCCGAGTGCTGATTTGATCAGTCCACTAAAATTTGTGTGTTGAGAAGAAAAGAAAGTTTGGGGTACACAACAAGTATTATTTGACCGTGAATACGCAGGACAGCTGTCCAAGTGTCTGCGCCCGGTAAAAGCGAGCATTCCTCCTGTGTTTGTGTCCAACTGTAGGCATCTGCGGTCTCCCTTTTTATCCGCGCACTGGTCCTTGTTGTTCCTTCGCCATTTTATTGTTATAAATTACTTGTAAACCTGTCAATGCCCGTGTTATTATTGGCTGCTTGGAATATAAGGTGATCTGGAGTGTCCTTACCAGTGCCGGCTTGGGTTTTGGTGCCGAACACAATTATGCCACCTCCTGACGCAGCAGAAGAACTAACGGCATTTTCGGTCTATCTGCGTTTTCATGTAAAGGAGATTAGCTTGCCACAACACCATATAAACTGAGCAAAGCGGTTTTATGGGGAACGTTGTCTTGTAAACCAGTGCCTTTCCTATATGGTTTTGGAATTTTGTGAGAAAATGGACACTTCTAATATAATGTAGTCTTTGCAAACTGATTGTATTATGAGGTTAATGATAATCAAATGATAAAAAGGCTGATACTCTATTCACAAAGTCTTTTCCTTTTGCCTCACTATCTTGTGTCTCTCTGGTTTTGCTTGCTCCTGCTTCCTCCTCTGTTGACAGTCTGCAGTGAGGTCGGAATAGCAACCATATTTTATTGCTCATGGCCTCTGCGGGGTCTTTACACAGCGACGTCCCTCCTCCACACACACACAAGCTTTTAGCCAGCGTGAAAATGAATTATACCTCCCATAGACCAGCAGCAGCCTGTGGAGAGAGAGAAAGAGTGAGAGAGAGAGAGACTAAGCTGGTGCATCCTGATTCAGCAAATTCACAGCCAGATTCCTCACATCGTACAAACTGTTCTAGCCGCAAATTTAAAGCCACTTTTTTTTTTTTTTTTTGCTCAATGTTTGGATTAATCTGTGTTTTTTAATTTATTTGTTTGGTAGGAATTGTATGAACTGTAAGCACACAACATGTCTCAGAATTAGGGCCGTACGGGACTGTTCTCAGGACTATAGACCTGCATTAATTGACGTTTTTGCACTGTAGGAATTGTTGTTCCTGTAACTTTTTAGCCCATGGCCCCTTTTCTGGCATGTTCCCACATAAGAAGGACCAGAACCAGGGATTCTAATGCAGGATAAACGTAGTTCATGCTCAGCAAGTACTTTTCTCTCAGACCGAGAACCTTTCAGTGACGCAGCAACGTTATTCGTGACGTTGTTGATGCACGTTGTACGCTCGGGACGCACATCAACAACGCCAGGCACATCGGAACCGTTTTGTCAAAATAATAATGGCATTAAAGTTTCCTGATGGCGGTGCGAGATGGATGGATGCAAAGGTACAAGCACTGCTAAGTCTGTACGCTAACAAGGAGGTACAACGTCGCTTATAGGGACCCCCCAAAAAAACGTACAAATCTTCACCAAGCTAACTGAGCTAGCACAAGTTGGCATTTGTCTTACAGCAATGCCGCGGGGAAATAAGAAAAACTGAAGCAGGACTATAAGAAAATCAAGGACCACAACAACCGGAGTAGGGCAAACAGAAAAATATCTAATGGTTTCCCATCCTTTACAATAGTTTGGCACATGTCAGGTTTACGCTGGCAACATAAGTGGCTGATGTCACAGAATGTCTCCTGAATCCTAGGGTAGAACTGGCCTAGTGAAAAAAGGGGTTTAAGTGTTCCTGATACTTGGTTCTTGGCACTTTCATGTACAAAAACGCCTTATCAGTCTACACCAATTTGTACTGAGACTATAGCACAGACAGACTTTAGATCTGTATGTATACTCATCATTCAGTCAATAATTATTCAGTCTGATTATGAGGATTTATATGAGACTGAAGTAAAAAAAAATGGTATGCTGAAGCTGAAGTCTAGAAAATTGTTACCTGTAATTCATAAATAGTACTAAATGCTTTTTTCGATTTGCATTTCTCCCTTGTGGGACAGATAAAGGCTTTTTTTTTTTTTTATCTCATCTTATGTCTCCGGGTTTAGCCTGTCCTTGTCCTGCTCGATGAGTCATTTCCCTCTGCTAATGAACTCTTGGCTCTACAGATTTAAACTCAATATTTGTAAATGGATGCATGTCTGTCTGGTCACATCTTCAGTCTGTCTGAGTGGATCCCACCTTCTGTGGTTGTCCTCGAGGTTTCTCTTTTCTCGGCCCGTGTTTTATTAAGTTTTGCTCTTGTCGAGAAGAAGGGTCAAAGGACAAAAGATGCTCTGGGACAATTATCCTTTTGCCTGTTTAATATTGGATAATCTGTTTTTGCACCATTCTGAATTACTTTTGTTTCCCTATGACTAAAAATGCTTTATATTTGTGTTTTTTGAGTCACCCTGTTTGACTGTGTTGATATGTGTATACTCTTTACTCGATGCTTCTTGTTACCTGTGGCTATATACCATGAAGATAATGATGGTGGAGGCAGAGATTAGTTTTCCCAGTGGCACAAAGAGGCTGCAGCGATAGAAGTTGATCTAATTTGCCTCGTCAGTCGACCCAGGTAGCAAACAGCCAGCTCTGCAGCGCTTATTCACACAATTATATCTGTGATCCAAGCACTTTTGCTCTCACCACAATCTGCGCGGTGAAAGTAGGTCAGCCTGAGGTCGACCGCACCAAACCTCCACAGAAACCGCACCAGGGCCACTTGTTTTTAGAGCTCTCAGTGCTGCTGTTTACTTGTACGGATGTAATGATTAACCATAAAAAAAAAGAAATATTTTTTTTTGTGGTTTTACATTTGTCAAGTACTTTCAAAGTGTTGTAAAAGTACTGTGATATTCTGTGAGATTTGACACCTTAATCTTCATTTGTTCATTATCTGGATCATGTTCTGTTTCCTCTATAAGCCAGTATTTTCTGACCTTTTGTTATTCGAAGTTCCCCCTTTGCTCGTCTTGCACTCAAAGTATTCCAAACTGTAGATTAAGGTAAAGAAAATGGTATCCTAGTAATATATAATAAGTTTTCTCATTTCCATCATTTCATTTTCTTGTTTTATTGAAAGTTATGCCCCCAAAATCTCCCCAAATCCAATAAAATGATAAAACAATTACCACAGATAACATTTTTAATTCCATTTAATAATGATTTTCACCTTCTTTTAAAATCTGAAGCCATTCCAGAACCACTAGTAAGTGCTTTCGTAGCCCTTGTACCATGATTGGGAAGCATATAAGCAAAGCGTCACTGGTATAATTATGGTTTCAATTAAATACTCATGATTAATATTTGTTCATAATCAAGCAGCCCTAAACTGCACAAGACTGACTACACTTGTCTTGTATATTTGTGTAAAATTCAACTGTGGCTTATATTTGTAACTTGAAATTCTTTCTCCAGAATTCCTTAGCGATTGCCACTGGTATCAATCAAGAACTAATTCATCTAGATCCTAAAAAAAAAAAAATAAATAAAAATAAAAATGTTGCCTTTGATGATTACATTGTGACTTTAATAATCATCTTTTTCAATGATAATCTTGACACCTTATATATAAAAGTTTAAACTGCCAAAACACCACCACCTCCTCGTGTTTTCTTAGCAGCCTTTATTTTGTCAGTGCAGTGAACCACAGTGGCCAATACAGATGATATTTCTTGCCCAAGGACACAACAACAACAGCAGTGCATTCTCGGCCTGAGCACATCTGATACTCTGAGACAAATGTTTAATCACTGCTCCACGCTCGAGTCACTGTGTTTTTAAATAGTCATAACTTTAGACCCAGGAGACTGCCTCACCCAGCCTCACCAGAGCCTCACCTGCCCTCACCCTGCCTCACCCCAGCCTCACCCCCGGTCTCATCCTGCCCTCACCCCAGCCTCACCCTTGTGTCTCTTTCTTCCATGTTTCTGAGGTGGATTAGACTCAAGCTCACTGGTCTAAGCTGATTAGCCGGCCGTTATGCGCTGGTCATTTGGAAACACTGGACTGAGACACTCATTTGGGGCTTCCATGCTTTCTGAGGACTACTTTGTTCCATTCCCAAAGACTGATTTAAACATGAATGCAAATCTCACAGGGTTAACTTTAATCAAAACCCTAATCACTGTTCCAATTATGTATCAATAGTTTAGTCTTACTAAAGACATTAGACTGTTGTTGTTGCCATCAAACTATCAAACTCCCATAGACTCAAAACTAAAGCATGTTTAGTACCTTGTGTTTAATACTTTACGGCCAAAAATCAACTTGAAGGTGGAGTGATTTTTACACTGCAAATTTGGGTTTTAAATCTGACAACTTTCTCACCTAAATCCTACTACAAATGGTTAATATCAACATGTACTAATGTTTGATTGAAGTTATGACTTAAAAAGCACTTACATACAGAAAAATTAAACTGGAGTGGACCACCCAATAACAGCCAATCAGAGAGCAGCATTCGACTCCTGATAAGAACTGAAATTCTTTATTATTTCTTTAGGTAGTGCTTGGTGGTCTCTTCTATACACAGCGTGCTGCATTTATCAGACTTTTTAGTGGAAAACACAAAGGCTACTTATTTAAAACTAAAAATGTTAGTTACCCTAACTTTACTTAAATGCGTGTTTTTGTCATTTAGTCTTTGTTACACTAGATAAATAATAAGAATCTGTGTTTTTACTTTGAAAATGCTTTCGCTGACTCAAAACTGACTATTATTTGGCTTGGAGGAGAGTCTGCTCATGGTTGATTCCATAAAAAAGTAGTTCCTTATGCTGTTTTTTTTGTTTGTTTGTTTGTGTTTTTCATAATATGGTATAAAATGTATTTAGACCCATTCTGAATGTCCTAAAGTCTGGTTTTACCATTTTAATTCTGCTGAATTGTGTAGATGACTTTTCACCTCCAGATAGTTTCACAGTGCACCTTTAAAAAGTGTCCGATTCAAATCAAATGTGTTGTGGAACTTAAGTGCTGTGATATTTTGTGGGCATGCAAAAATGCTCAAAGTAAAAAACAACAACAACAACTATACATTATTATATTTAAAAAGTTACACATATTACACCTTTGTTGCTCAAATGAGTATCTAGTCATGATACTAGTTTTACTATCAATTAGTATCTGATTTTCAATACTTTTGACAAGTTACTACCTCAGTTATTACTTCAGTCCATTTTGTTGACAGTGTTTCATGTGGAGATACAATGTGCTGTTTCCATCTCACACAGGCAGACAGACACAGTGGGGGCTTAATACTGTCCCTCCTGTTGAGTTTGGGTGCGTTTGGTTGGTCCTCTTCAGCTCCTCGGCTCCTGGTCTCTTGTGCGCAGATGGTCCCGGGGACAGGGGGTCACGTCGGGGGTCCCTGAGGCAGACACACATCAGAACAGACAGGCTGCAGATGGTGAGAGGTGGGACCAGGTGGGAAACACATGCACCACTGATTCAAAGCCCTGTGTTCTTGTACAGGATGTAAAAGGTGTTACACTGTGAGATTGATTTAGCAACCTTCTTGTCATGTAGGGTTATTTTAAACGCGTGAATTCAGTTAGATTTGAGATGTATTTTTAGGGCTGGGCCATTAATCGAAAAGTCAAGAGATCGAGATCAAATAGAACCGAATCGTCAATTATTTGGTGGTGGGTTTTAAATCAAAATATCAATAACCAATCTTTTGTAAGTAAAAATGTGTGGTTTGGAGCAAAAGTCAAACTTTGAAACTACAGTATAAATCAATATTCTCCCTCAAAAAAAAATCTATAAAATGGGACATACTAAAAGTTTTTGTTTATGTTCAGAAAAGCCATTTTTCTGTTGTTTTTGAAAAAAATAAACAAATTGAATCGAAATCAAGATTGATCAATATGGGAAAAAAAAGACATGGTTATATTTTTTCTCAGATCGCCCAGACCCGTGGATTTTAGGTCTCTATTCACAATACAAACTGAATCAGACCAAAGAGGGCCAAAATGTGCTTTTATTTCACTTGACGCTTCTATGCTGCATGTTTAACTCATTTTATTCAATGAAGTGGAGTTGTTTAATGTTGGATGATTTATGCACAGAATTTAAATTTTTTTTCTCTCGATAAACAGGAAACTGTTGATGCTAATGTGCTAGCTCAGCTTTGCTAAGTCTATCTATCTAAAAAACATTTTCATCACTGGAGAATACAACGATTAGTCACAAGATCAAGTTAGCCTTTGGTGAGGAACATTATGTTTCATGTTTCTGACTGTTCTTTTATATCTCGTTTTCACCTGCTCTTGTGTTTTCTCTTGTCCAATCATTGAGCTTAAATGGGGGACCAAAGTGAGCCGTGAGAGGGCTTCTCTGGGACCCTCAGTGGCTCACTTCGGACCCATCAAACCAAACGAGACGGGAATCTTTGCGCAGTGAAAGCACGCCACACCGTCCTGAACCGTGCCTATAAAAACTTGACTATTGTATCTTCTTTTCTTGTTTTGGTTTGGTACACTTACCTCTCAAACCAGTTCAAGAAGCATCTCTGTGTACCAAAATCACACAGGGAAGCAAAGGAAAACACCTAATTCCTAGATGTAGCTAGAGCTGTGCAATATATCAAATTTTAGATAATATCGTGAAAGTTGTTTCTAAGATATGCAAAAATTGAATATCGAGTATATCGAGTATAAAAACATGCTACAAAAGAACAAATTCTACTAAAAGTTAAATAAATCATGCTATCAACTTTCTAATACTGTAGATGCAACCAGTTTATATTCCTATCAGAATTAGTAGAATAAGTAATTCAGAGCTTCACAAAACAGCAAAATTATGATCTAATGAAAGATTCCTGCACTCTGCAATTTGAAAAATATTTGTTTGATATTTATACAAACTAATAATTTGAAAATAAGTAAATATGTGCTTGGAATGAGGAGTCTTTTAGGTTTTGAGGCCTTTTTTATTAGTTTGAACTAAAATCTTGTTTTATATGAAATAAGAAAAATACACACTGACTTCAATTTATTTAAAAAATATTCTGTTCTTGAAATAAGGGTTAAGTTTTTTGTTGTATTTTGTAAGTCAAAACGTGAAAATCACGATAAACACTAAATCAGTCAACCAGTTTTTTGGCTCATTGGAATGTTTAAGATTGTTTTAGCACATTTATGTTGGACTAACAAAATATCGCTCGAATATCTTTATCGAGATATGCCAAAAAAGAATCGAGATATTTGTTTCTGTCAATATCGCCCAGCCTTAGATGTAGCCCTGCAGTTTGAGAAACCACATTTTCCTGTAATGTTTTATTTGTTTGGAAGATTTCATTTGCAAAAAAAAAGAAAAAAAATCAGTGAGCCAGTTTTTTCCTTCAATATACAGTACAGTACCAATTTTTTATCCCCCCAGCTGTGACCTTGATGAATAAAATAATGATTAAACCCCTCCTCCTTCCCCCCGCACCGGCTCCTGTCAGACTGGGTTAGTGGAGCAGTTGTAACAGGGTGAGGAGCTGGTTAACTTTTGATAAGCCTGTTTCATTATGCATTAAGGCCCAGCCCCCTCTGACTGCACTGCACCGGGAATCAGAGCATTTTCACACTTTCACTGTACAAAGTCATAAGGCCAATACGTTTAATAGAGGTTAACGTCTTCGGCTCTCACCGTGACCTAAGCAGCTACATGTGGTGGTGGAGTTGCTAGCCCTAACCCTGGCCTCTAGGTTTGAGATCTAGTCAGTTGTTTTCAGAAAGTCCATCTCCTGCGAAGGGGCAACCTAGACTAACGCTACCTTGTTGTAGACTAAACAAAAGGCAAACGCGATGGACATCAGACGCATAGGTTTTGGGCAAGACCTGAAGCAATCCTCTATCTCTCAGATGTCTTATATGCTATGTTCAGAACATTGATTGAAACTTCAAATGAAAATTCAAATACGTGCATTGAAGCGAATTTTGACATGGAATACTTTCAAAGCTGACGCCCCAACATGCTCCCAAAACGCCCCAAAGCACGTCAGAGTGTTGGGGGACAAGGACACTTTCACGCCTGGCATGATTTTCTGTGTTACGTTTTTTGCAAAAGGTTTTGTTTTGCAGGAGGTAGATCACGTGAAGAGAGAGTAAAAAAAGGAGAGAGAAACACGGCAACGAACATTTTAATAGATCTATAGAGGACTGGGCGATCTGGAAGAAAATATAATCACGATTATTGATCAATCACGATTTTCGATTCAATTTTTTTTTACTTAAAAAAAAAAAAAAAAAGGAAAAATGGCATTTTATGATTATAAACAAAACAAATACTTCTATTATGTTCCATTGATAACATTTTTTTGAAACCATACATCCATATTCTGCCTCAAATTCTTGCTCAATACATTTTTCTGACAAAAGATTGGTTTTCGATCTTTTGATTCAAAATCCATAACCAATTAATTGACAATTCCATCCGATTCGATCTCAAATACTCGATTTTACGATTAACGGTCCAGCCCTAGATTTATATGTGGTCAGTCCAGAACGTGTCCTGTATTGTTTGTTTTGCTGTGTCAAGGTTGCCAGATTTTCAGAGAGTAACAAGCGACCAAGCCTTTAAAAAAGCCCCAAAACAAGTGACCTTTTGAGTTTGTTTTTTGTGAGAGCAGAGCAGCATGTTAGTACGTCACAGGAGAGCAGTCTCTGATTGATGGATGCAGGCGTTCAAAGTTCAGTCGTGCCCAACTCGGGCGTCGACACATGATGAGGTGGTCAAAGCGCCCGACGCAGGTTGAAGCCACTACTTTGCAAGAAGCAGCGTCAAGCAATTTTAGACGCGTTTGATGCAAAATTCTTGTCACAAATTCGCTGGACGCCTGAAGATGCGGGTTTACATTGACTTAACATGTAAACTTAACTAGATGCCTTGTATGTTTCACCGCTGTCCGGTCTGAACGCAGCATTAGATTTGCAGCCTCCCGCGCACACCTGATGCAAACATGGACAAAGGGTTTAATTACAACCTTATGCAGTGTATTTCTGAGCTTTTTGGTCTAATTTTTTTTCTCCTGTGAGTGTTTGTTTGGCAGAAACTTTTCCAAAAGTGCAGACTTTAGCCAGCTTGTTTGCTGAGGACAGTTGAACATTTGGGACATTTTACTGTTGAAAAGCACATATTTCATTCTTAAAATTTACTAAAAACTTCATCATTAAGAATAGAAAGGTGATAAGTTGAAATGTGAAAGAAACTGATGTATTGTTATATAGTTATCTGTTTTTCTCTTTTAAATGTCACATACAAACTCAAGACTCAGCAGTAGTTGTGGTTGTTAATATTTATTATCAGTTTGTAGCTGTTTTTTCCCATTTTAGTTTAGTGTTTTGAGTCCTTACATTAGTAATTGTTGGTTTCTTTGTCTTCACTGACTCTCATTGATTTTCACCACTCACTGCTGACGTTTAGAATACTATGATGTCATCTCTAGCGGGCAGTTAAGCCAGTCTAGCTCTAGCTGCCGCTCTGAGTGACTGCTGCTTTGTTGGAGGTTTTATGCGTTGACATGGGAGACTGGCCCCCGTCCAGTAGCGCTGTGACCCTTTGACCTTTGACCCTGAGCTCCTGGATCAGCGCAGAAAGTGTCCCTGATGAGGAGAGACCACAGGAAAGGTGCCTTTTAAAACCAATACACAGCAGCACCTCTGTTTCCTGTTTTGTTTTTGTGTTTGACTTTAGCTAAAGTTTAATGGTTTGTGTGACGAGGCCCAGAGGAGCCGAGAAAACATGAGAAAGACACGACCTTTGCTCACGTTATGGAAATAAACACTTCATAAGCTTTTTCTTTTTTGTGTGAAATTGATATGTGTATCACTCTGAAACAGAGCTATTTGGTTTAATTGTTAAAATCATAATTGACAGCACAATTATTCAAGCGATTCTTTGTTTAGACTGTAGAGCGTTAGTGCCTCTTAAATACAGAGAGTGAAGAGATAAAATTAAATATATGATAGATCTCACAGAAATAGGTTGTTGTAAAGGGTTTGTCTGACGCCGGACGCACACTGCCTCAAGCCCAGATCCAGATCCGTCTGGCTCCAGTGGTCACTCACTCTGCAACCAGAATATGCATGCGTATGTACGGACCCTGCTGCTAATGCAAGACCACGAGTTCACGGAGGTTCATGCTCTACTTGGGAGTTAACGCGATCATGAGCACACGTATATGTAAACAAAAAACACTTGTGCCGAGTATTGGGCTTATTTCACGTCACGTCATTTTCTGTTGGATTTTTTGCCGCATAATGGCTACGTACAGGACGTTTTTTTACATCAATAGTTGTGTATATGTTGAGCATTTTGCCGTATTTGTTGTAGTAGTAGAAAAGTAATGTTTTTATTTGAAAACTACCAGATTCACTTCACCAGCGCTCGCTTGGTCGTGTCTTGTTTTCACAACTTCACCAAAAAGGGCTCCGGTGCACTCCGGCATGCAGTCCGGAAAAAGTTCCTTGAAGCTGAAATGATCCGGACGACCGGAGCAGAGCTGCGCGGCTCGCCGGACTGGACGGATCGCTGTGTGAGAGCCTCTCATTACTTTTCAAGAAACGGCGTACGGAGTCCTTCCGTTTCTGGATTCAGTGTGAGCCCGGCGTGAGACCTACTTTTCCAACTCAGTGAAATATATGAACACACTCCTTAGTAACATTTAATTAATCACAAATACTTTATTATACAAATTTTTGTAAACTATTAGAGCAATAATCGTATTTGAAATTTAAATATAATTAACTGCACAGCCCTACTCTGAAATTAGTTTTCCAATCCACTTATTTAGGCAATATATAGCGAATCCGATCTCACAGAAATGCATTTGCGTACTATGTATTTTTTCTTTTATGTCTTATTATTTATGAACATTAACAACATTTAATTATAATCTTGCCCAACTCCAAGCCCCAGAACTAAACTTATCCATCTGTGTAACTTTAAACCTGAACTTTAAACCGAAAGTAAATGTTCCCACGTGACTTTAACCAAAACACTTATAAGACGATAAGAAAACAATGTCTGTATTTAATGATTTTCACAACATCAAAAGAAGCCGTTTTATAGATACGCAAAAAAGCTAGGAACATGATACACTGTTAACATATTACTAACATTAGATAACATTGTAAGCTACTGATTTTTGTGGAACAATCAAATAAAAAGACATTCAGATACCAAAAAAAGGACAAAACAGAGCTAGTGATACCTGATGACCAAGCCCAACACCAGAATTTAATAAAAACATTTAATAATCAGTGAACCATTTTTTGACATCTTTGTTGCAGTCCCAAATTGTTTAACATTTTTCATCAAAACAAGCGGTGTTTATGAGCAGCAGCTGTTTCTGGTTGGAGGTAGTTAAACTTTATTGGCTCCGTGGGAAAACTCTCTCTTCATTTGGCTTCTTCATTATCCCGAGTCTGGTTGTGGTGGAGCTGGTCCGGAGCATTTCAGCCACAAAACACTGTCCTGGGACCAGAGCGGGGCTTCAGTCAGGAACATCAGATATGAACGGGAGGAAAGTACAATGTGACAAGGATGGGAAGATATCGAAAATAGTATGGGATTGTTTGATAGTAGTGATTCAGTTCCATTCTGATTAATGTTTTGTCATTTTGTGCACTTCGTAAAGGGTTGACTGTCATTTCTCCTCTCACACAGACACTAAAAATGCTAAATTTGAGGTGATGCTTACCTGTTTTGTGTAATATGTGCATGTTCCAATATTATACTTTGAGTGAACCATCAAAAAGAAGATTTCATTTTCAGTGGTTGAAGTTCAAACAGTCAGTCGTCTAAAGGCACAGATTCTAAAATCAGATTCTTGAGCAGGTGGAATCTATTAGTTCCACACATGCTTCACTAACACAGCTCTAAACTGGACACACATACAGAGAAGAGAGAGAGAGAGAGAGAGTGAATGAGAATGACTGTGAAAGAAGGAGGGGAGAGAGTGGGTTGGGTGGAGAAAGAGGGTGAGAGAAAAAAAGTGGGGTGGTGGTGGGTGAGAGAGAGAGTGTTGGGGGAGAGAGAGAAAGAGCGAGAGACAGGGGTAGACAAAGTTCAACTTTTAGAGTTCAAACTAAGGTAAGCAGCTAAAGTTAGCATCTTAAAGGGGACCTATGTCAAATTAACTTTTCTAAGTTTTTAACCTTATTCAACATTTGCTTACTCAAAGTTGAGCCCGATCTCACAAGAAAGCGTACATTTACCACGAGATTACACAAGATGTAAATGAGGTATGATTAGCACGAGTTCACAGCTGTTTTGTGTAATTATAGTACGCATCACAGTCCCCATTCATTTCAATGGTGGTAGTTAAGACGTGTTCTTATTTATGAATATTAATGAAATCCTGATTCTAATCTTAACCTGCCCCAAGCCCCAGACCTAATCTTAATAATTTTAGTAACTTTATGCCTGAACCTACCTGTTTCACCTGAAGAAACATCCCCACGTGGCTTCAACTAAAACTCGTGTTTTTTTGACGCTGTGAATCTCGTGTCATTTTACGCTTTTTTTTTTTCATATCGCGCTAAATGTACGGCGTAACAAGTACTAAAAATAGCTTTGAAGTCGTGTCAGAATACGCTGTTTTTGTGTTGTGGTAAAAGTACTCCATCTAGTGAGACTGTGTTGCAAAGTTATATTTGAATTGATTCATGCATGTTTGAGTAATCTTGTTTTGTTCTTCGGCTGGAGCTCGAGTGCTCAGAATCCCATTCTCACCTACCACCTATCCCCTCCCACTTGTCTGTATTTACTTGTTCCAATTCACAAGATTAAAACTCAAAGTGACACGTATATGGTTCAAAAACTGTCGTCACTTTCCAACAACAAGAAATTGTTATTTAAAATCTGTTGCTTTTAACAGTTACATTTTAAAATGAAGAGGCGGAGCTTATCAGTTCTGCAGTTTTGAACAGGAAGTCATAGAGCTGTTCTTATTTCTAGCCGTTTTAGATCAATTTTGTGATTTACAATGAACAAAAGGTGAATTACTGATCTGCATATGTTCTAGTTTCTTACCAAATCTATATTAAAAAACACAATAGGACCCTTTAACCCTACTGCTAGCATCTTTAGGCTAAAATCTTTTAGTTCTGAGCGTTTTTTTTTTTTTTACGTTTAGTTGAATAATTGGTCGATGGAGTATAGGCGACAAGAATTTGTATTAGTCGACAACATTATTTTCGATTGTTTATGAGGTTTTATGATGAACAGGGACAAAAAGTAGTCATTTTGTTGAGGATGGGACCAAAGCATACCATGTTTCCTATTCATTTTGTGTATAAATTGTTTATGTTGCATGAAGTCCATTGGATTTTTAGTATTTTTGTTTAGATCAGTCCCGGCTCTTCTCTTATCTTCATTCAGTCGTGTTGTTTCCAGGTACAAACTTGAAATACGCTTCTGATTCTCACAATGAATTCTGGTCTATATTGATTGTTCTAGTGACCATCAATGCTCACTACTTCTCCAGCTGCATTGTGGGAAGTTTTGAGTGCACTAGTTATTGATCTGCTGGACAATCACTGCAAAATGAATAGCTCCCTATAAATGGGGAATAGTTTGGACGTTTGGGCACAAGTTTCTGTCTGGGAAGAAACTTACCGTGACCTTGTGCAGTTATGCAGACAAATAATTGAAACTGATAATCCAGGAAATACAAGTGTGACGTTAGATAATCAAGTCAGGAAGCGGCTTATCTAATTATCCGTATAAGCAAAACAAAATGTCGCACTACATTTCCCATGAGGCTCTCTGACGGTGTGAGGAGTGGGAATGAAGACAGCGGAACATCGTGCAAACTTGGCAACTTTGGAGTGAAAAATTAGACGAGAAACACATTTATAAGAGACAGTTTTGTACATTTATTGAGTGTGTTATTAAAAAACATTGTGTTATTTAATCGTAACTCCACACCTCTTCCTCTCTGGCTCTATCTTTTCCTTTGAACATAAAGTCTTTCTGTCCACACCTCCTCTCCTTCATCCTGTCTTCTGTCCTTCTCTTCCTGCTCTTGTTGTATTTGACCCGGTGCTTCCTTTCTCTTTCTTCTCTAGATGGTTTCTAGCGCTTTTTTTCTCTTTCGTCTCTCCTCAGCTGTATCTTTTATCTCTCTCTATCTACCTTTAGCTTTGTATTTCTGTTCTCTTCTTCTCTTTTTCACTTGTCTCCCTTCATCTATCCCGATATCTTCTCTCTCGCTCTCAATCTCACTGTCTTTCTGCCTTCCTCTCTCTCTCTCCACATCCCCCTCCCTCTTTCTGTGTTTCTCTTCTTTCTCTGTCCATTCACTCACTCTCACCTTCCCTTCCTCCTCCCTCTCTCTTTGCTCCATCTCCCTCTCTCACCCTCCTTCTCTCTCTTGTCATCTCCTCCATCTATATGTTTTTCACTTTTACTATCTCTTTCTCCCTCCCTCTATCTGCCCCTCCATCTCCCTCTCTTCCTCTCTCTCTCTCTCTCTCTCTCGCTTCTCTCTCTCCGCATTCCCACTCATCCTCTCTTTTTCACTCTCTCCTTCTCTTCCCGCTCTCTGTCTGTCCCTCTTTTTCCCTCCTTCTCTCTCCCTCCTCCTGATCCTCCTGGTCCCTTCTCACTCTCACCCCCCCTCTTTTTACCTCTCTCCTCTCTCTCTCCCTCTTGTCTCTCTTTCCTCCCTCCCTCCAATCCTCCCTTCTCTCTCCCTCCCCCTCTCTCTCCTCTCTCTAACCTTCCTCTTTGTCTCACCTCTCACTTCCACCTCCTTTCTCAACCTCCCCTCTCTCCCCTCCTCTCTTTTCCCTCCCTCTTCTCCCCCCTCTCCCTCTCTCTATCACTCTCCCTCCCTCCTCTCCCTCTCTCTCTTTTTGTCCTCCTTGTTTCCCTCTCTGTCTCCTCCCTCTCTCTCCCTCTTCCCCCTCTCTCTTCCTCCCTCTTCTCTCTCCTCTCTCCCCATCTCTTTCTTATCCCCTCCTCACTCTCTCCCTCCCTCCTCTCTCTTCCCTTCCTCTCTCTTTATCTTTCCCTTTCTCCTCTTTCTCCTTACCTCTCCCCCCCCCCCCTCTCTCTCTCCCTCCCTCTCTCTCTCCCCCCTCTCTCTCTCCCTCCCTCCCTCCCTCTCTCTCTCTCTATCTCCCCCCTCTCTCTCTCCCTCCCTCCTCTCTCTCTCTGTATTCTCTCTCTCTCCCTCCCTCTCTTCCCCTCTCTCTCTCAAACCCTCTCTTTCATCCTCACACGACGTAACTGTACTACTCACAGCTCTGTTCTGACTCTGAACAATAGAGTGAGTCAGAGCAGTTTCAGAGCCTGGAGTCACACAGATGAAGGTCCGTGCGCTCGCTCAGAGGCCTCGTGTGGAGCAACAGTGTCAAATTATTGTGTTCATCCATAATTCTCATTATCCAAGGGACTAAATATTAAAACTAAATAAGCAAAGTTTGTGTCAATAGAGATGGGCAGTATCAGTTGCAGGTTTCTCTCTTTCTCCTTCTCCCTCCCTCTCGTTCTCTTCTTTCTATGTCCCTGTGTCTTTCTGTGTCTCTCTCTGTCTCACTATCTTTCTCCCCGATTTCTCTCTCTCTCTCTCTCTCTCTCTCTCTATCTCTTTCTGTTTTCATTTTCACTCTTTTCTGTTTGTTTCAATCCTCTCTCTCTCCTTTCTCTGTTTCTCTCTCTCTTCCTGTCTGTCTCTCACACACCCTTTCTCTCTCTCTCTCTTGCTTTTCTCTTTTCTTTCTTGCTTTTTCTCTTTCTTTATCTCTTTCTCTCTCACTCTCCTTTTCTCTTCTTTCCCTGTCTCTCTGTTTCTCTCTCTCTCTCTCTTCCCGTGTGTGTCTCTCAGTTTCTTTCTCTCTCTCTAACCCTCTATCTGTCTTACTCTTTATCTTTCTCTCTCACTCACTCTCTCTGTTTCTCTCTCTGTCTTTCTTTCTCACTCTCTTTTTTTCTCCCCCTTTATCCATCTCTCTCTGTTTCTCTCTCTCTCTGATGATGAGCAGTAAATCTAATAACTTCACTGTTCTAAGTTTGTTGTAATTCTAATCATGAACCATCTCTTAATCGTGATGTTTTCTCTTGCAGTAATCGTAACATTAAAACCTGACACTGTAACATCTCGAGTGTTGATCCCGAGTGTTGATCCTGAGTGTTGTTTTTTGTCGTGTCCCGTGGGCCGCAGGAGGAGCAGGACCGTGCTGTGTGCATGATTACTTGGCACAGGTAGTTGTTGTAACAAACTGAGAGGATAATCTGGAAAAAGTAACAGATCTGTGTGGAGTCTCAGAGACGCTGCGATAGCCACACTTTAGGGTTTAGCCCTTGTACGGTTGTCAAAGCATCTAAAAGCCGATATTCATTCAGACTAAACCAATAGGTGCAAAATTTTCTCACAGAAATGTGCATCAGTACTTCAATGTTATTAGTGTATCATGAGCACATTTTTAACCATTTTTTTGTGTGTGTCTATTATACGGTATTTCTATTTCAAAAGCGTAAATAGAGGGATTTTCGGACGTCATTTTCGCCCTATTGCGCATGCGTTATGCAGAAAGAACTCCTCTCCATCATTGGGAAACTTCTTTGAATAAAACAATGAAACGAGATGGGATGAGAGCAACTGTTTTGATCAGGCTTGAACTGGTCTGACAGACGTCTGTCTCCTGAAGCTTGAGACAGTGTTTTTCTCGCAGTTTTTCACTCACCTGAATGTAACTTCTCATGGTCATAGGATCGAATTTCATTCACAAATGTTATTTAGCAGCACAGTGATAACTTTTGTAGTAAGCCGACATCGCTGCTTTTTTGACTTGTTTCCACTGTTTGTGTCTATGAGCGGCGGCTCTTCCTGGAGGTGCTTGATAAACAGAAAATCCCTCTATAGAAGAGCGTCTTATAGACAGGTGTTTTGGTTGAAGTTTTGGGGAATTTTTTTTTGAGTTTAAAGGCTAAGTTCAGGTCTGAATTACAAAAATGGGTAAGTTTAGGTCTTGGGCTTGTTTTATGATTTTGGCCCTCCGCGCTCTCACAAACACAAGTCTAGTCCAAAGACAGACACGCTAGTTTAAAATACACCTCTGTGTCCTCTATTGGTGTATGCTGTAGTTGTTCCACCCGCTCTGCGCACTGCAGATCCACGCCGTTTTTATTAAATATACAAAAAAATAAACAAAGGCAAAGAATGTTAATCCAAGCTTTTTTGTAATCTAATTACTCGATTTACTCTATGAATCGTTTCAGCCCTATTTGTCATTATTAAACATGTTTGCACAGGTCTTATTGAATATCTAGTGTTATACAAGTTTTATATGTGTCAGAGTATGGCTTTTGTACAATCCCAGTGTGTTGTTCCATCCTGGCAGATGTACATGAAGCTTCACCCTGAACTGCTAAATCGAACCATTTTAGGAAAAGTGCGCGTGTGACTCATTGTTTGTGTAGTTGTCCATTGTCTGAGATGTATTCTGCCTCAGGCCCAAAGCAGCGTGGGTACTTTCCCCCCCTCCCTCCTCTCTCTCTCTACAACACACACACACACACAACACTGACCCTTAAGCCGAAAATCAATGCTCACTCTGTCTGTCCATAAAAGAGGTTTGGCACATTGTTAAATCCTGCTGTTTGAACCTTAGCGTCCACCTGCAAACACTCCACACTGCACCGAGAACCTGACTCAGCTCCCAGCAGACGTTAGTTCTCTCTCTCTTTCTGTTTCTCCTCTGTTTCTCTTTCTCTCCTTCAGCGGATAGTCTCTGAAATCTCTGAAAATTAGATATTAGTTCTCCTCTTTGTGTTTTTCAGTCTCTCTCTCTCTCTCTCTTCTTTCTTTATCTCTGTTTCTTTTCTCTGACCTTCTCAGTCTCTTTATTTCCCTCTCTCTCTGTCTATGTTTGTCTCTCACTCAGTTTCTCTCTCTCTCTGGTTCTGTCTCTCTCTCTCTCTGCCTTTCTTATCTCTCTCTCTTTCTCTCCCCTCCCTGTTCTCCCAACATAGAGTATGAGACTCTGTCTCTCTCACTCTCTGTTTTTCTTTTCTGTCCCTTGCAATCTCTCTCTCACTTTTGTCTTTCAATCTCTCTCTATCCTCTCTCTCTCATTCTCGTCTGTCTCTTTCTCTATTTCTTTACCTCTGTGTTTCTCTTTCCTCTGACCTTCTCAGTCGCTCTTTTCTTTCTTTCTTTCTTTCTTTTTCTCTTCTGTGTCTTTTTTAGCTTTTACTGCAGTATTGCAACATAAAATTAACAAATTAGCTAAATTTGCTTTTTTTTTTTTCTTTTTGCTTTTTTGACAAAACACTTGTTTCTTATTCATTTCTGCAAAATTGTTGTTTTTTATGCATGAACTCAAAACATTTTTAGTCTTTTTCAAGTATAGTTTGGGTTAGATAAATGATCAGATCAGAAGATATTTTAGCTTCAAAGATTTTGTCGTGCCTTATTTTTAGTTGATTAATCGATCGATGGAAGACTTACTTTGGTTGATTACAGCCGTATTTCTGCCTAAAGCATCATTATCTTCTGATTATTCTTAGTTGTTTGTGTTGCAAATGGCCGGTCAGTGTGAGAGTTTAATAAAGTTTGACCAATAATGCCACAAAGTTAAAATTTCTTGAAATCACAATTACACTTTGCTTGTCAAGTAAAATTATCCTCCAATGGATCAAGATATTCTTTCTTGATGCAGGTGATGTACAATTAAAAACTAAACTCCATATTGTGCCTGTCCTCTGGAATAGATGGACGTGTAGGATATTCTTACTTTCTCAAAATAGTTCTTGAGCGTTTGAGGATGAGTGAAGTAGATTTGCAGAGTTCAGGGCCTTTTCTTTAGTGGAAAATGTGAGTGGATTGTCTGAGGGCGGAGGTGCATTCCTGTCCACAGCCCACTGCACGGACACAGATATCTGCCTCGCTCTGGAGACTCGCACAATACTGGGAAATACACTAAAGATACACTCTGGAACTTTACCGGAGAATGTGCCACTGCTGTATACAATGCTGCATCTTTACACATAAGTTGCAGATTACTTGGGTTGACGCTGGCTTAACTCGAGTTCAGCTTGTATATTGTTCAAGCTCCTGCCTATATTTTTGGTCAACGTCACTTTCTGCCCTACTGCGCATACACTATGCAGAAAAAAGCCGCTCTCTATCTGCTTAGCTGGGGAAACTTTGAATAAAACAACAAAACGGGACGAGAGCAGCTGTTTCAACCTTCACTCACCTGAATGTAACTTTCAAGGGTCATAGGGTCATTTTTGTTTTCGCACCGTGATAAACTTACTTTTTCGACTTGTTTCCACTGTTTGTGTCTATTCTTTCTGCAGGTCGGGAGCGCACGCATCGCCTGTGTTGATAAACAAAAAATCCCTTTATAACACACGCGACCACATGGATTTGGCTCTGGTTAAGTATACGTCCGTGTGAATAAAAGTTAAAGGACATTGCATTATGATCATGTTTGGTTTGTTTGTTTGTTTGTTTTTTATATAGAGAGACTGTAGGGCAGGCAAAAGTACTTACGGAGCAGTTGACCAAAATTTTCAGTTAAAAAAAGTCTAGCATAAACTCTAGTGGCTGGCAACTCCCACTCTGTACTGCGTGCATTGTGATCGGCCAACACAGTCTCACAAGAAAGCATACATTTACCACGACAAAAACACGTTTTCTGAGCACCATTTCAGGCCTTTTTTGTGTACTAATGCCACGCCGTACATAGCACTATATGAAAAAAAGACTTGAAAAATGACACATTTCACAGCGTAGAATTGGTTGAAGCCACGTGGGAACATTTTCTTTTAAGGTATAAGCATCACCTATTAAAATGGGTAAGTTTAGGTCAGTTTGACGCAGGTTAAGATTAGAATCAGGATTTTGTAATATTCATAAATAAGAACACATCCCAACAATCACTGTAGAAATGAACTGGGACTGCGACGCAAAACAGCCGTGAACTCGTTCTAAAAATACGCAATTAACATGTCCTGTAAAGTCGTGGTAAATGTACGCTTTCTTGTGAGATTGGGCTCGATTGGCTGATGAACCTCTCGATCTTAATGCACATGCCTTATCACCGAGATCAAATCAAGTTGAAATCATGATCTATCGATCTTTCAATTTTCAACTTTCCTATTTTCACTCTTTTGACAATATTTAGTTTCATCAAAAACAACTTTTATAAAGAATTTAGAGGAACTAGGCAAAACCCAGCTCGCTTCACTTTGTTTTGCTGATCAACATGGTCCCATCAGCCACTACGGAGCTGAACCCATGACCTTCCAAAGCTCTATACTTGCTCTTCCTCTGGTCCCTCAGTCGTACGTCTCCTCTCTACCATGTGTCAGCTCCTGGTCTGCCGTGGGACCAGATGGAGCTGTTGTTTTGCTCGGAGGTGTCGGGCCTGTTTGTGCGATGATTACAGGGCAGAAGTGTTGTGGTCCGCGCAGGCAGGAGGCTGAGTCACTCTCTATCATTGACTGGGCCGCCGCGATGAGTAAATTATATGAAACGCACACACGCGGGGACAACAACATGTGACGTCAGGGCAAATAAGCATCCGCACTGGGTCATTACCGCGGTCAAAACACTGTCTGGACTGTGGGCTTCTGTAAACTGGAGCTGATTGCACCACTTCTGCAACAACACGGTCAATGCTTCATCATTGATCCACGTCCCATTGACTTTTCTATTTTTAACCAGATATAAACGATTTGCTGAATCTGTTTCGTCACAATTTGATTTTCGTCTTGATACAAAATGTCACGATTTTGTCAAGTCATTCAAATAACATTATCATTGCTTTAAGATAGTTTTGTGTGCATTCAGTCAGGAGTTTATTAAGATGATGTCAAAAAAGTTCATATTCAGTCATTCTTGGATCGACCAAAATTTGTATTAGACGACTGATGCTTTTAGATAGATTATAAGGTTTTACATTAAACAAGAACAAAAGGCTGCCGCGTTACAAATGAATGCCAGCAAAAACATTGCATTATCAGAGGTGGAGCAGCCAAAGAAATTGTTAAGTTACTTCAAATTGTTACCTTTATTCTAAACTTTGAATCTTCTGGACATGTTCAAAACAAATCAGATTTTAAAACATAAATTGCAAATTGAATCATAATCACAATACTAAATGTAAATTGTTTCTCTAATTTAATATATGGATAAAAACATATCTTTTCCCATTTATCAATTTAATAGTATAAGATGCATACTAATATCTTCAGAACAATTTCATACAGTGTTTCTGCAGGGTCATAAAAAGTTTCAAGTTTGCTGTTGTAGGTTTTGAAAATGTTTGCACTGTGCACATGTCTTACATTTCTCAATTAAGCAATCTTGTCAGATTTTCTGATCTATTTAACTCTGCTGCAGCTTGACTTGTCAAAAATTCTCAATAATAGTTTCAATAATATTTCATTATTTTTCATAATGTGACAAAATCTAAAATTCTATCTTAACAAGCCTTTGGGAAAAAGCAGCATTGTGAAATACTATAGCTAAGTCACGACTCACGAATAGATCTTTATTTGTATGTTTTGTGGTCCTAAAAAGTCTTAAATTTCACCTCGCCCACTGTTACATCCTTCATAAATGTCAAATTGATACTTGTCAATCATGTAATGAGCTTACCTTTTTGCTTTAGGATTCTTTTTTTTTTTTTTTTTCATTTTCTTGCAGTTTCTTGCAGCTTGCAATTACTCTTTGCATGACCACTGTTTTCGATGGCCAAACTGTAAGGGTTCAGAAAAATGGTAAATGTAAAACTTAAGTTTGAGCAAATACTCCAGATTCTAACTGAACATGAGTCACTGATGTCTACATTGTCTTTTGTCAGTAAAAGGATGTGGCTTAGAGACTTATGAAGAACTAAAAAGCTTTTCCTTTTTCTTTCTTTTTGCCTTTTTTAAATAAGCAATTTACTAAAGTGATGTGTTCTGTTTATGACCAATTAAAAATGTATCTGGAATCAAAAGAGCTGCAACAAACCATTATTTTGGTAATTGATTATTTGGCCGATTATTCTTCGGAATAATCGATTAGTTGTTTATAAAGGACCGCTTCGAAAAAGAGATGAGACATCAGACTAGGGCTGGGCGATATTGACAAACATTTATATCTCGATAATTTTTGGCATATCTCGATTACAATATTATTTCAAACCAACCAGAAAATGTCCAAACACATATTAGTTTAAGTTTAATGATCAGAATATTTAGGCTACAGTTGACATAAGACATTTTTGGTCGACTTAAGACATGTGCTATCAATCAGTCCCCCTTTTCTCAAAACTAGTGTCTTAATTTTCTGACCAAATATTTGACCCAAACTGGTCTCACAAGACCACAAACTCAGAGATTAGTGTGCTAAACTATTCATAAAGAAAAATGCATCTAAATGAGATTTTCATGTAAAAACGTCTGAAAAAAATTGGCATTGTGCTTCTAACTAATAAAAAACTTGGCAATAAGACACTAATAAGTGATTATTTGACTCACCTACACTTATTTGATCATTTACAATGTTGTACTTTCTTCATGTGTATTTTCAAACAACTATTTTTGAAGCATTTTTACTATAAACGATATACTCGATATTCTATTTATGCATCTTCAAAACAACTATCACGATATTATCTAAAATTGGATATATTGCCCAGCTCTAATCAAGGGGCTATCTTAAAAAATAAATACATAAAAGTCTCTTGATTTCCAGATTTTTGCTAATTTAGAATCACTTAAGAACATTCAGATGTATATTTATAGAAAAACACTCAAAAACCACATTTTGATCTTGCAAGATTAATGGTAATATTCCTCTGTCGTTCCCACTGATGCATCCTTCATACTGTACAAGACAAATTCATGTGGTTGTCATGTAAGAAGTTTACCTTTTTGTTTCACTTAGAACTGTCTTTATTTAAAATATTAATTTTCATTTCCAGTTGGTATTCACAAAATGCACTGAAGCTTGCATTTTACTCTTTGCGTAACAGTGTTTCCGATGGCCAAACGTGTTGCTGCAGTAGATTTATCAGTCCATCAGCTGAGTTCTAGTTTCGCTGATAACACCTGAAGTAAGGCTTTATAATAATAATAACATGATTCCCAACACTTTCTTTCCCCTCTGTCCTCCTGAAGAGCTCTGTTGTACATTGTCCGGTCAGTGTCAGAAGCTGCTTTTGTTCTGATGTTGTAATCTTTTGGAGTGACAGACAGACAGTGGCTCCATGTTACGTGTTTGTGCAGAAGTGAACGTGGGAGGAGCCCAAACGTACAGACAGATAATCTACTTCTCTATGTGGTCAAGAGAAACTGCGCGCTCAGCCGAGGAAGAGCAAAACCTGGGCTGGTCTGGGGAGAAAAGTGTCAGACGTTTGGAGACAAAAGTTGAGTTAAAATGGACGGTAAAGCGGTCCGATTTCTCTACTTACAGCGCTGCAAAGGTAAGAGGACAGGCTTCATCTTAGTTTTAAGTTTTTTTGGACAGTAAAATATGTGTTTAGTCAGCTGGCAGTGCACATTTATGAAGGAAGTAGTTATCTATGAAACCACAACTTGCACAAACTTTTTTTTTTTGTACTAATAAATTCAAAGATAATAATCACAATTGTTTCCTGTGTCTGCAAATTTAAAAACTGATTTAAAAAACAGTATTTGTATCAAAATGAGGAGCAGTGATGAGCCAGCGACATGTGATGTGATGTGTGAGGCAATAGTTCAAATACAAGTCGTAGTGACACTTTGTGGAGCTACACGATTCAGTAGAAACAGAAAGTTCAAAACTTACTTCATCGTTAATAGTCAGAGTCGTGGACTTGCAGGTCGTGACTTTGAATTGAAACTTAACTTGATAAAATGGATTAAGACCTGGGAGTCAACTTGAACTTGAAGCAATGTGACTTGAGACAACTTGATTCTTTTCCTCATTGTGAGGAAAACTAGAACATGACTCTACGCTCTTATTTTTATTTAAAACCAGGCCTGGGCGATATTGTAATAAAATCTAATCAGAGTTCATCTCTGTGAAAATCTGCTTTTTTGATGAAATCGTCATAACATGATTTCCCTTTTTTCTGATTGCTGCATCTGTCAGTTCAAATATAGACAATATTTGTCCAACCTATTACTCTTAGTCTCTGAGGATCCAAATCCAAGTTTTTATAGCGACTTTGGACTTCTTTTTTTAAAGTTTCTTTTGGACTGCACTTTTAAGTCATAAAAGGAATGAATCTTTGTAATTTTTCAATTTATATAACTGAAACATGGAATTTTAGTTTTCATGTCAAGAAGTTGTTAATAATGAAAGAAAAACACATGAAATAACAAAATCTCCAACACTTGTTTTGCACACTATGTTCTAATTCATAGATTCTTTTATTAACTTTTTATTGAAGGGTTGAGTTGGTTGTTTCTCTCTGAAAATCTGGCAACACTGGTCAGCTTTTGACAGCTGGATTTAGCTGTTGATAGTGAATTGTGTTTACCTCAAAGACAAAAGGAAAATAAACGGTCTACAAGAATCGTGATAAAATTGAAATCGTGATCTGGCTCCAAGAAAATCTCTTAAATTGTCAAAATACAAGATTTTTTTGACAGTTTCATATAAAGACTTGAAACATTTTGAAACTAAAAGCAAATTTGACTCAGACTTGAAAGTCTCTGACTTGAGACTTTCAAATCAGTGACTTGGTCCAGCCTCTGGTTAATATGTTCAGAGTAAAAGGAGCAGGGGTATTGAACCAATGGGCCACATTGGCATCATGGCTGTCATAAAAGGTCTGGTGGTGATTGTAATAAAACTCTATAGTCTCGTATTTGATTTAGTAGATTTTTTAGGCAAATTCTCCAGCACTGAACATGAAAGTCACTGATGTCCACACAGGAAGTGGTTAAGAGACAAAAAAAAGTTTATCCTTTTTCTTTTTGCAATATTTTTAAATAACTAGAACTGATTAAAATTGTGTTTTGTTTATCTCAATATATGTACAATATGACATTTCTCACTTCTACATCACTTCATAGTTTAGTTTTACTTAAAGAGATGACAACGTTCTTAAAATTTAGTCTCCTCAAACAGCACATTAATAAAATAAACTTTCAAAAAACGTATTGTAAAGGAGATATTTGCAAGTTGCCAAGGGATTGAAATTTTCTCTTGTATTCATAAATATCTTAATAAGATTACATAGTTTGAAAGATCTACAAGACTTTTTTTTTTCTCAAATGATTCATTCTTTCTGAGAGACAATATAAGAGGTTTGTGTTTGCGGGCCCATATGAGACAGATCTAGTTCTCTAATCTATGCTGAGCTATTCTATCCAGTCCATCCACACTCACACTCGCTTTTCCTCAGATTAAGAGACTCCTGGGGAATTTTGCGTAGCCTGTTATTGAATACGAGGTTACTCAATGCGTCTGGCTGCTATTAATTTGAGCTCGGAGACTGAGACAGAGAAAGAGAGAGAGAGAGAGAGAGAGAGGAAGAGAGAGAGAGACACAGAGAGAGAGGAAAAAGAGCCTGAATACTACAGCTGCACATTTTAGGAAAAAAAAAATATTGTGATTGTAGTTAGATTTACATTTATTTATTTTTTTTAATAAAAGAAGTTGGAATGTGGTCAAGTGAAAAGAGAAAACTAATAGATAATTTCTGTAAACTAAACTGACAAACCATAAAGGATCACACACAGATCTAAACTTCAGAATGAATGATTTTATTCATGTAGCACATTTACACAGATTGATGTCTTCCAAAGTGCTTCATACAGCAAACCGCCCTCACTCAGCGATGGACAGTCCTGAGGCAGCTCAAGCTCAGAATCAACACTTTTGAGCTTGAGTCAGACTTCAGGTACTATTCTGATGACTTGAGACAACTTGATAAAATGGACTAAGACTTGGGATTTGACTTGAACTCAAAGTCAAAGGGCCAGATTTATCAAGCATTTGCTCATGTGCAAAAACGGGTTAGGAGGAGCAAACCCTGGCAGAGATGATATTTTTCTCTCACACATACTCTAAAGATGCAGAATTTGTGGTGGTTCATATCTGTTTTGTTATGTATGTGCGTCTTCTAATATTAAAGTTTGTGTAAAATGGCCATAAATAACACATGTATTTTTTTTATTTTTTTTTTTTTTTCATTTTTGCACCTGCAATTTAGCACCTGGCTTGATAAATCAGGCCCAAAGACTTCAGACTTACATGAGACTTGCCAAACGGTGACTTGGTCCCACCTCTGAGGAAAAAGCCTTGATATTTTGTAGATACATCTATACTTTATTGATCCCGAGGGAAATTGAGTTTGGCTACCCACTACACAGGCAGTAGTGGTAGTTTGTGAAGGAAATCATGGTAGTTCAAAAAACTGTCATTGTGTGATTAGGCAAGACACTTCACACACTGCTTGTCTGGACCTGGTTAGAGTGTGAAGGGTTGGTTTTGGTCAGAAGGCTGACTCAAAATGACAGCTTCTGTCAGTCTGCTTTTTTTAGGTGTCATGAAACGCACTGTATAAATCCAATGCATGTCAATAAAATGAGTTTATAATTTGATTTTTGCAAAATCTTGATTCTTGCTGTGAAAAGGACTGGAAAAAAATTATGTTTTAGATATCTTCAGTGTTGTTTTCAAGATATGTAACAATTATATGTCGAGTATATCATTTAAAGTTAAAAAGGATGCCACAAAAAGAAGCATTTTGCCAGGTTTTGCCAGGTTTTGGTGTTGCACACGAGTGTCTTTCTCCCCTCATCTTTTCTTTATTGCGTGCACACACTCCTGTCTCTTTCTTCTTACTTCTTCACTCCACTCGCACTCTTCTCACTTCGTATAAATAGTATGACCATTTCAGTAACTCACACTTTGTCTTGAGAGGTAAAGAGAGCACTGCTGTTGTTTTGTGCTCTGGAGCGACTGTCTCAATCTCATCTCGGGTCCAAAATCATCTCATTCTGTCCTTAGATGTTGCTTCGTATTGACTGTACCTTGGTCTTCTGTTCCTCTGTCCTTGCGTTCTGTAATCACACTGACCTTGCTCTCCTTGTTTTATCAGAGATCCGCGCTCAGCTGGTGGAGCAGCTCAAGTGTCTGGACCAACAGTGTGAGCTCCGAGTGCAGCTGCTCCAGGACCTGCAGGACTTCTTCAGGAAAAAGGCAGAGATCGAGACGGATTACAGCCGCAACCTGGAGAAACTGTCTGAGAGGTTTCTGACCAAGACCCGGAGCACCAAGGACATCTGCTCAAGTAAGACACATCACACTATGGCTGCTACTGCGGGTTTATCACACATCACAACAGGCTTCTTTATGATGTCTTTAAGACAGCCTTGAAAGACCTGCCTCATAAATTGAAAAGTGGGTGGGGCAAATGTTCTGAAGCTAAAAGTAGGCTATACTTTTAATACCTCGGTTCTCCGTTCCAGATCTTCAGCCAACTCATTTCTATGAGCTAAATAAAAATGTATACTAATTTTGATCGACTAAGACTCCATCCACAAAGATGAAATTTCAGCAAAAAATGTTTTCTATGTTTTTGCGTAGCAGAAAAGAAGCTGAAAAAATTATATAATTCGCTCCTGAAGGGGACTCTGTTTGCTGTTGATGTCTATAGCTTTTAGAGTGCACTAAAAAGATTTTATCATATGATTGAAGCGCTAGAATTTATACGTTTACATGCAGCCAGAAGAAACTCTTTCATAACAGGAATATTTGCGATAACTGCAAAGTAATAATAGTAATATGCTCATATTCGAGTTTGTGAAAACCCAATTACCCATGGGTTACTTCTTGTCTTACCCTATTCTCTTTTCATGTTAATGCACATCAAGAAATCACCTCATTTATGTTCTGCTCATGTTTGATTCACAAGGATCTTTTGACACCAGATATAAACCTGCTATTGATCACTGAGCACCTTTACTAGTCCCTATAACAGGTGGTGAACTGGTCAGAGGCCAGGTCAGAGGCCTCCTTGAAGAGCCACACCATGAGTCGACCTACTGCCACCACCAGGGGACAGAGTACATTTTTATTGAATTACATTGATGCAGACACTGTAAGCCCTCCACGTGGTTCAGGGGGTCTGGGGGAATTGTCCCCAGGAGAATTTTTTTTTTTTTTTTTTTTTAATGTCCAATTTCTTGCATTTTGGTGCGTTTTAGTTGTGATATTTTTATTATGTGATGTACTTTTTACTATAATTAAAAAGACATAAGTCAGTAAATCAAAAAGCCTCCCCCTCCACAGAGGCCAGATTTAGGTCCCAGCCCAGATGCCCTTAGCTCCGCTCCTGTAAAACTGTTTGGTTAGGAGCATCAGACTCAGGACTGTCCTGTGTGATCAGAGCAGAGAAAACACTGCTGCACACACTTTTGTCAGGTCTGTGTGTAAACTTTTGTTTCATGTCACATTCAGACAAAAGCCACAGCTGTAAACATCACTTTGAAGATCTCTGCGTTGTGCCTCCCAGTGTCTGCATGGCTTCCTTCAGGGACCAACCAATAGCATGCAGGTTATGGAACGCTTGGTGGTGGTCGGTCGCTGGGGCGCCAGGTGTTTAGGCGAATCACCTGCTGTGTGAAGCACTTTGAAAGACATCTGACTGTGCAAATGTGCTATATAAAAAAAAAAAATTCTGTCATTCATATGTAAACTAGCTTAAGACTCATTATGATGATACCGGGAAACATCTCAAACTCAAAATTCCAATGGACTTTTTATCGTAATGTTGTAGAAAATTGCCTATATTTATCTTTTTTTAAAGGAGAAATGAGAAGTACTATAGTCACCAGCTCACATACAGACGACCAGGAGCTGTTACAGGAACTCACATCTGTCATAAACTCAATATTACTTATCATTTACGGCTTCTTATTTGAACCAAACAGAAGCAGCTTAATTTAGTGTTACTTCAAATAACCATCGACTTGAGTCTAAATGAGAATTGTGTGAAACGCCGTCAGCAGCACTTTCATTTCTGTGTCTGTTTCCTTGATGAGGAACTAGAATAACCACAGATGAATAAAGAAGCTAATTTTGTGAACATGTGATTTCTTCTGTGATGTGCCCATTATCATTTGAATAAGAAATGACATTATGTGGTTGACGTGTGAGAGGCTTGAGACAAAGAATTTTTCAAATAATATAGTTTTGAAAAAAGTAGAGCTGCAACAAGTTTATGAATCTATCGCATGTTAAACATGTTTTTAGTGGTAGGGAAGCCAGAGTACCCAGAGGAAACCTACACAGACACAGGGAGAACATGCAGACTTCTCATAGAAAGGCCCCGGGAGTTGAACCCAGGACCTTCTTGCTATGAGGCCAAACACTCAGCCACTGTGTCGTCAAAACATAAACAACTAATCGAATAATCAAAAGTAATAATAAGACGACAGAATAAGTGGACAATAGAGATAATAGATATAGATGATAGAGATGTTGATGTTAACCAAAATCAATACTTTGATTTTGGTTAACCGGTATTTGCTACTGGGATCGAATACTGGTGACAATTCATGAATATTTGCTGGATTGAATATCGATCTCATACTATCAGTTCAGCTGATATCTTGCTTGTGTCCTTATTTCAATTCAATTCAAAGAACGTTATTTTTGGAAAAGTAGGAAACTATTTTCTGGCCAATGTTAACCCTGAGCTTCTCATAATGGTTGAAGTTTTATTCACATAAAGTTGTTGAATTATCTACGCAATAAATTATAGTTTCAATTCCCTATATAAATCATTTCCAAACAAGTTAACAGAGTTTCAAGAAAATTTTCAGCTCCTATCGAAATCAGTGTTGGAACCAAAAAGGCTGAATGATATTTTTTGTAAACTTGACTTAACATGACAGTATGGCAGTCAATAGTATTCATATTAAGGTACTGATTCATGGTAAAGCTGGTATCGAAGCAGGACAATCACTTGTATTGTGAAAAGTATGGATACTAAAGATGACACAGTGTGACTTTTCCTGAGCAGCTTTTAAAATATCTTGATCTTTTACAGAACTATACCACAGGCACAGGGTTTAAAAATGTGTTTCTTCCATGTATTTAGTGACATTGTGTACATCAATAAGTTACTCTTTGTTCATTATTAAACATAACATTGATCTAAAACGGCTTAGTTAGATAACAAGTAACTTAAAATACAAAATTACTGAAACATGAATGAATCAATCTAAATACAACTTTGAAAAAAAAAAAGGTGCACACACTGTTAGAAGATTCAAACTCAGAGAAGTGGAAAACATTTTTTGTGCTAAAGTCCATTGTCTAAATTAAATACTTGACTCATGAACACAGATCTTTCTGCAGAAACTGTCCCATATTTCTCAACAGTTTGAAGTCCACTTGTGCTTATTTTAGTCCCACATGAGTCTGTCCTAACTGCCCCTCTGTCCTTCCTCTTTGCTCTCTTCCTCTTTTGTTCTCTTTGGTTTTACCGGTCGTCGTTCTGGGTCTGGGGGCGGCTGTGTTAGGTCAGGCACAAAAACATTTACTTACAGTTCCGGGCGGATCAATGGGACTCTGAGTGAAAGCCATTTTGAGTTAAGAGGACACACAGATCGATACAGAGACAGCAGCAGCAGAGTGGATCGCTCTGATGGACGACAGGGGAGGAACAGATGTGCAGCAGCAAACTCGGAGCTCTAAGCATTATAATACTCCATTACAATGGCTTTTTCTGTCAGGAAGAGGGTCTTTAAATTAATGCCTTTTACCAATAAAATAAAATCAAATTAGTTCCCGCAAAGGCTAAGCAAAATCTTCAGAATCTATCTGGAGAGGTCGTTGCTGAACAGTTAAAGACACTGGCACTGCAGAGGACCGATCACAGAGCAGCCCAACCCAAAACCCAAAACAAATATGGTGGCTCTGACAGACTTACTTTGACCTATTTTAACAGAATTACAGAATATTTTTGACTTTTGGGGAAAGACTTTTGTGCTTTTCTCTCAACTGAATTTACAAAAAAAACATGTTGAAAACAAGTCCAGGGAATCAAAGATAAAAAAAATATAATCACACTTTTTTTTCCTCGTAGTGATCAATCTCGATTTTCAATTCGATTTTATTCAACCTTTTCAAAAACCAATCAAAATGCCATTCATAAACATAAACAAAAACTTTTGATATGTCCCATTTCTTATATTTTTTTGACACTATTTATCAATATTCTACCTCAAACTTTGACTTTTGCTCCAAACTACACATTTTTACTGACAAAAGATTGATTTTTCATCTTTCGATTCAAAACCTATCACCAAATAATTGACGTTTTGTTTCGATTTGATCCCTCGATTTTTCGATTAATGACCCAGCCGTAGTTTCCCCCATGATTCTTGACGCGGGACGAGATCAAACCAAGTGGAACCAAGTGGAACTCAAAGCCAATGCTTGATCAGTCTGACCAATCAGAGCTGGAGTTACAGAGGGAGCAGTGGTAGCTAAAGCTTAAGAAGCCGCTTTATACAAAAATTCAGATCACTGGTTGAAAAACTTTAAAGGGGCACTATGTAAGAAAAACAAACAAACAAAGTGATTTCCACTTTTGAACACCAGAGGGAGCCTTTCACATGCATTTTGCCTATTAAGCATGATGCCATCTAGTGTCAATAATCCACATTCCGGCCTGTAATAAAACATTTCAAATAAGTATAAATGTATCACAATTGATGTGGATTGGTTAACAGTGCTCTCTTAAGTATTCATGTTGTAAAGAATAAATATGATTTAAATGTTTGTGGACTATATGTGATAATTAAAATTCCTCTCAATCTTACACAGAACTCAATTCAGAGTGATACGTACATTTTTTATTGGTGATTTTTAATTACACCACTGTACCACATTGTGTATGACAAATTGATATTATTTTACTATTAGAGTCATTCTTTTTCTTACTGAAGTGGGTCTTGAAACGTTCAATTTAAACGTTCAAAATCATTTCTAACAATACTGCTTTGTGTCTGATCTGATACATGTGAGACTAAAGTGAAAACGCTTCTAATCCACCACATGTTCATGTCACATTTAAAACATTCATTATTTCTGTGTAAACCTCTGTAGAGTTGTGCTACTGCAGAAGCCGCGTATTTTCACTCTGCATGTGTAAAGAACAAAGAGCACATTTTCTCCTCTCTCTCTCTCTCTCTCTCTCTCTCTCTCTCTCTCTCTCTCTCTCTCTCTCTCTCTCTCAACATCTACTGCTGCTGCTGGTGTTAGTGCCATGCAGGAATTTCAGACATTTTCCGGTTCGCTGTGCGTTCGTTCCTAAGTGTGTGTGTTGTGTGTGTGTTCATATAGGTATGTGAGGCCTGCATGTTTCTCTCTGCATAGTAAGTGATTCAGAGAAAGAGAGAGGGAGAGAAAGAGAGAGAGCGCACTGCAAAATATTTCAATCTCTCACATTCTGAGTTGAGGTTTGAGTAGTTTGGATATTGAGTCTGATCACTGTGGCTTAACTGAAATTTAACATAAAGTGCTGACCTTTCACAACTAATTTTAAGTGATACAGTATTTAGAATTGGTCACTATTTCAACCAAAACTTCCCTTTGCAATGATGGAGTTTCTTTCAATTTAATTGTATTTAATCTTTCGGATTGAACATGTTGAATATATTTCCGGGATTATTTACATACACGTTACATTCAGGTGAGTGAAAACGACAAGAAAAACAAGCTTCAGGAGCCAGACATTCTTCAGACGGGTTCTGACCTGATCCAAAGAGCTTAATCTCGTCTCATTTAATTGTTTTTATCAAAGAATTTTCCCCAGTCAACCAAACAGACCTCACCAAGTTATGATAAATTTCAAAATAAAGAATTAGGACTTAATTCTTGATACTAAATATTGTCCACAATGAATAAAAATGCTCTTTTCACGCCAACTTTCTAAACCAGGGCTATTCAACTTTATTTTTCAGAGGGCCAGATTTTATCGAGGACCACGGCTTGTGGGCCGGGCAGTTGCACAATACATCGCAGTTTTTGACGCAAGATTGTGCCAGAGACCAAAGTTGTTTCTATAGTGATAATAACTAATGCTGCGTCTGTTTTTATTGCTCTACAGCAGGGCTATTCAATTATATTTTACTCTGACTCTAGGTCTACATATTTGCTACTTCAAGGGTGAACCTCAATTTGGAACAATAGAGAACAATTTGTGAACCAGTACAAAAGTGAATTTTAGCTGATGAAGTTGATTTAAAGTACTGCAGGCGACTGAAAACCAGATCTAACCATGAAATGTGGCCCAGTCCCTGGCCCACTTTATTATGATGGGTCAGTCTTTATTTCAAAGCCCTATGTTGCTGTAACCACCACTGTTCACTGTAAATCCAACACAGTCTCACTAGATGGCGTACTTTTACCACGACACAAAAACAGCGTATTTTGACCAGACTTCACAGCTATTTTTAGTACTTATGTTACGCCGTGCATTTAGCACGATATGAAAAAGCGTAAAATGACACGAGATTTCACAGCGTCAAAATAGTTTTGGTTGAAGTGACGTGGGACGTTTTCTTCAGGTGAAACTGGTAAGTTTATGTAAAGTTACTAAAATTGGTAAGTTTAGGTCTGGGGTTTGGGGCAGGTTAAGATTAGAATCAGGATTTCATTAATATTCATAAATAAGAACACGTCTTAGCAACCACCATTGAAATGAATGGGGACTCTGCCGCGTACTATAATTACGCGAAACAGCTGTGGACTCGTGCTAATCATACCTAATTTACATAATGTTTATCATCGTGGTAAATGTACGCTTTCTTGTGAGATCGGGCTCGTAAATCAGATACAGAGTGTTTCCCTGACTTCTTTACAATCTGGCCCAGTCCATGACCCATTTTACCAAGGTGGGCCACATCATACTGCTTCGCGGGCCGCTATTTGAATAGCCCTGTTCTAAACTGACATTTTCAGCAAAAAATACAAATACTTTATTTTGGTTATAAACTAGTTTTGAGAAATCTGAGGAATATTCTAAAACTCCGAAAATGTCAAATTTTATCCAGTTTATAATTCTGAATTTTGATGCGTTTGACAACCCTAAAATCTACATTTTCAGGACATCCTTGAGTGACGTTACCTCAGCTCAAACTTGCCAGAAAAATTGTATTCAAGTCGTTTTTGCATTCTAAACAACTAATCGATTAATCAAAGAATAATCGCCCAACTAATCGATTACCAAAATAATCATTTGTTGCATCATGACTTAAAAGTGTGTTTGGTCGTCTTAAAAAATCTTAAGTTGGACCTCTCTATCTCGTAGAAACCCTGCAACACCATTTAAAGATGATTAAGATACCTTTTTTTTTTACAGTGTTGTGTGTGAGTCCGTGGAGACCTTTGGTATTTGTGGCATTTGGCCTTGTGTGTGGACGAGTCGTGGAGAGGGGCTGGTGTGAGTCTGGGTAAATGGTTTTCTGTGTGTCAGTGTGTGCGGCCGGACGACTGACAGTTCGATTGGTCACGTGTAAAAAAGCCCTCACAAGTCGAACTGCAGCAGCTTCATTGTCTGTTGTAAGCTCGGCACAAAAACAACTCACCTCTTTGTAAATACTGAGAAGTTAATGTACAGTTCTGGGTATAAACTAAACAAAATAATACATAGAAGAAAGTAGAATGTTGTTTTTAAGGTATGTAAAAATTGAATATCGGGTATATCGTGCAGCAAAAACAAGCTACAGTAGAGCAAATTTGCATTAAAAGTTAAACAAATGAAGCTATAAACTTCCAAATAGATGCAACCAGTTTATATTCATATCAGAAATTGTACAATAAGTAAATTAGAGCGCTTCACAAAACAGCAAAGTTATGATAAAATGAGAGATTCCTGCACTTGAAATACAAAAAATTACCAACTTAAGTTTGAAAACAAGTGAATATGTGCCTGGAATGAGGAGTATTTTATATTTTGACTATATTTTTATTGGTTTGAACTAAGATTGCCAAAGGAACAAGCATAAAACTGGTTTTACATGAAATAAGAAACATGTAAAAGAAAAAAAAAGATGAATGTTCTTTTAAATAAAGGCTGTATTTTGTGTTGTATTTGTCAAACATGTGATAATCATGACAAACACTGAGTCAGTAAACCAGTTTTAAACAAAATTGAAATATTTAAGGTTGTCGTTTTTATCAAAATATCGTCTGAATATTGTTATTGAGATTCACCAAAAAAATGATTGACATTTTGTCTATTTCGCCCAGCCCTACTTGATAATTATGTGTTTCTCTATCTAACCTTTTCTCCAATTATCTTTGGCTTATATGAAATAGCTTTTCTTTTGTCATGGGAACAGTGCAAGCTGTAGGTAGCCTGTTTGCACACTGCAGTTGGAGATTTAAGACAGTTTTGCCGCTGCACAACAAATAATTCACTCATCAAACGGACTAAAAATATAAATTGAACTGTGTTGTGGTAGTTTTTCTGCTTTTCTGCTACTGTTTACCAGATTTTCTCTTTTTACATGCCACATACAAACTCAATATTTTGCAGTATTTATGTTTTTTATATATTTATTATCAGTCTGTAGCTGCTTTTTCCTATTTTAGTAGCCTATTGCTTTGAATCCTACAGGACATTTGTATTTCGTCTCCATTGACTCTCGTTTATTTTTGCCACTCACTGCTGACATTTAGAATGCTGTGAAGTGATGTGATTCTGCACCTCTATTCTTCAGTTCATCCTCTTTTCCTTCCTTTGACTCTCCAGTGTCACATGACCTGAAGTCTGTCTGTGCCGATGTGCTTCCTGTTTTGAATCATGTGACCTTTTCTCTGGTCCAATGACATTTCAGCGTTCAGACGTCTGTTCGTTAAAGGGTCACGGCGACATCGCTCACTCGGGGGTCACTCGGCTGTTGCCATGGTAACTGCTGTGTAAAGGTGAAAGGTCGTACGGCTCGACAGGAAATGCAGCTGTAGACATGAACCAGGCTGTTGTACATGTTTAATATGTCTTTACTGTAAATGTACCAAAATACTAGATTAAAAAATGAAATGCTACACTATATACTTTAAGCAGATGCTGTTAATTCAATTTCCTGACATGATCTTCTTTTGTTCAGACAAGAAATTGCTGTTTTGTATAAATGAATAGTGTTCACATTTGAGTAGGGCTGGGTGTGGCAAAAAATTCATGTCACAATTTTTTTGGAGCCAGATCACAATTTCGATTTTATCAAGATTTTTGTAAACTGTTTATTGAATTGCTTTTGAGGTAAATACAATCATCTGCTTTTTTTTAAAGTTCCTTCTTCACGGTCAATGCCTGGATCCAGCCAACATATTGGCTCATCATTGTTGCCAGATTTTCAGAGAAAGACAAGCGACCGATCCTAAAACAAGCTACCTCAACCCCTATTTATTAGAACGTTGTGTATCTCCACCAAACAAGTTTCTAGCATTTTTTTTAAACATTAATAATGACTTTTAGACATGAAATTAGCTAAAAGTTCATTATATTTTTAAATCAGACCTGAAAAATGGTTAAAATCTACCTCTTTTATGACTTTAAAGTGCAGCCCACAAAACCACAACCTTCAAATTCATAAGAGACATTCAATCATAAATCATCATAAAATTCTAACTATTTTAATAAACAAAGAAACAAGAACTTATAGCAATTTAATCTGAAGCCAGAAATCTGCACCCAAGAAAGGAAACTCTGTTAATATGGCTTTAAAGTGAGGCTAAACAGGCGTTCAGAGACTAACTCCGCCCACAACTGAACCTCAAACAGGCTCGCAAAAGTGGCAGATGCCCGGAGGCCTTTTAAGAGACGCCCAGGTGGGTGTGAACAGACATTGATTGACAGCACTAAATATGAACAGCGAGCCTGGTGAATGCTGAGTTTTGTATTGGAGCGGTCCAGGTCTTGAAGTAAGATTCGCAGATGAGGAAGCTGTAGTCTGCAGCACTACAGCTTCCTTGACGTGTAAGGAAGCAAACTTGCACGTCAAGATTAATTTTATATTTACTTTACAAAACATATTATATATTAAACCTTTGCTTTAGTCTACATAAGCACATGATCGTATCGTATGATGTGAGTATTTTCTACAAATGAAATGAAAAACGACAATGATAAACTTGCCACTAGTACGGGTTTCGAACCAGCGCGTCGTTGTGCAGGCGGCTGCACATCGCACCACTCGCTCATCAAGCTGAGCTAACTGACGGCTGATGTTGACATGCGGCGAGTGATGCCTTTCAAACTCTCTGCAGCAGTGATGTCAGAGGGAGGAGTTTAGATAAACCATCTGGCGGTTCGTCTGCCGCGTCAATACACTGTGACGTCAGAGGGTACTAAAAATGCAGTGACAGCGTTTGCCCATCGTGGCAGTACAGCCACTGTTTTTGCACACATAACTGCAAAATGAACGAGTTTGCACAAAAATGTCTAAAAGAGGCTTGGAAACACTAGATAATTCAATTTTGACCCCATATACACAGTTTAACAGTGAAAAAAAGTTGATTCTGAGTTTAGTTTCTCTTTAATGTTTATTTTGTAAAAATATCATGTCATGATATTTGCATTTTGTTGCGTCCCTAGGTTACAAAGCTCTTAATAACAAACCACAATCATTTTTTATTATTTATTTTTGTAGTTTAGCAGGTTCACTCTTAAAAGTACTCTGTAGTTTACTTAAAGGAGATTTATTGTGATTGTTCTCTATAGTTAGGAGGAAACTATGGCATAAGTAGATCAATATTTCACATTTTGTTCATTGCAAAGCAGAAAAATGACCTAAAACGACTTAGAAATAGAAACACGTTTATTGACTTCCTGTTCAAATTTACAGAAATTATATTTTTTAATAATAATTGATTAAGTTATTTTATTGTAACAAATCTAATTCAGCAGAAGTTAAAGTGTATAGTTGATCAAATCTATCTTTGTTACTAATTTTATAACACATGTATGCACTGAATTGCCAAAAAGTCCATTATGATGAAATGTGCAACTTTAGATACAATAAAGTGCTAAGCCATCCAAAATAATATTATAATAACCAGTTAAATTATTTGTTTATACATACAAAATATGTTTGTTTTATTTGAATTAAGTTTACAATATGAATTTAGTCGTGCCAACTTTCCAGTCTGTGTATTTACCAGTTTGTGTGAGTATGTGTCGTAGTGTAACTTTGTCATTTTAAAAACAGATGAGCTAAAGTATATTATTGATCTTTTCAGATGATGGTTTATTTCCTGTAATCTTGTAAATGCCAGAGTGTAGAGTGACCTGCGGTGCAGCTGTAGTAGCAGGAGTTTTTCTAAATGACAGTTGTGTGTTAGTCATCTCCACACTGAGCTGGTGACAGTCTGTGCCAGTCTGAGTCTGAGTCACTGCTGCTTCCCAACATCACTGCAACAACGTACAGTTAAAGGCCTGTGCTTCACTCTCATTTATGATGTAATGGTGTCGAACTAGAAGGAGTGACATATGTTGTTATAAAAGCTGTTTGAAAACTATATTGATGTTACTTTTTATGAACCATGTGGAAATAAGTGTCTCTCTTTGCTTTCATTTAACTATTGGAAAATGCACACATAACATCAAAGACGACTGTTGTTGTGATTTTGGGCTATACAAAAATAAATTGATTTGATTTGAACAAAACCAATTTTTAATGTCTGTGTGAGGCTTTAGATAACTTGTACAGTGTCTGTGTGTATGTATTGTATTTGTCTTGTCATTTGAACAACTGAAATCTTTATGGAATAAAGTTGTTTTATACAATAACCTTTATTGCTAGGGTGAGCATTTTTCCCTCCAAGGATTGTTGTGGCAAATTCTAGATTTTAGATCATATCATGATTGTTGTCTTGAAGAAATACAAAAACGAAGTATTGAGTATTGAGATGGAGAGAAAAAGGCTGCAACAAATCAAGAAAATTACATTGTAATTGATATTTTAGTCAGTTGATCACTCGTAGCTGACCAAAATTTGTATTAGTCAGAAAGCATATTGAAAACTTATTCTCTTTAGCTGTTTGGTAACGTTTTATAATAAGGGGACATGAATTCATGGATTAGTTCACCATGAGTCATCAAGAACTGTTTCACCATGAAGTATCATGAATTCAATTAATTCATGAATTCTATTGAAATCTATCATGTTAGTTAACCATGACTTTTAAACCTGTGAATCCAAGGAATTCACATGTTCTAAAGATATTTCAACCAAAAACAGTAATTCATCTTGACTTTTGAAAGTCCTGCATGATCATCAGGAATTTCCTTCACCAAAGATTCAAACCAAACATAATCCAGTCTTTTAGAAAAACTTCATTGTTCAGAACTTATGGTGGACTCATCATGCAATGAATACGTCATGAATTCATGCATTAATTCATCATTAACATATAATGAATTCACAGTGATAATCAATGAATTCACGTCCCCTTATTATAAAACGTTACCAACTGTTTAATTTTGTTGTTTTTCTTTATGAGTAGTTAATTATTATGCAAACATCTGAGCTTGTGTCTTGTGAATGTACTTTGGGTCAGATCTTTGGTCAGATCATTGAGACACTTATTAGTTTTGCTTCTAGGTAACTAATCATGTTTTAAGTCAACCAAGAATGTCTATAGTCACCCTCATCCTAATCTTTCTGATCAGTAAGCTTCAACTCATACATTAAAAGAAGATGCTTTATTTTTGCTTTTTGTCTCCTGCAAAAGAAATATGTAATAGAGGTGTTATTTAGCTGTAATGTATAATGCAACAATGCATTGTCACTCCTCCTGAATTGACTTGGAACACTCACTTTTGCTTTGCCCAAATCATGTTATCAAATCATGTCATGTTGTCAACTATTTATCTGTGTTTTTTTTGAGCGGAGATCTTTTGCCGCAATGATTGATAACTGATCGATACGCCCCCTCAAAATTCATGCCCTTCCCTTTGCCCCGCCCGCTCTGACCCCCTAAAACTGACCTGTTGTCCTCTGGGGTCCCCTCTTCACATTTCTGCTGACTCGTCCAAACCGTGACGTTATGTAAAAGTCCCGCGGCTCTTTTGGGATTTTATGGGTTTAAGCTGCCGTTAACAACACAAAGGCCTTCTTTCATTCAACTGTATGGACAGAGCAAATCCATTTTACTCACTGCATGAGCCAGAACACACACTGTAAACTCTCCACTCACACATACGGCTCTGACTGAAGCGAGGGAGGGGCTATCACCTGTCAGTGAGAGAGACAGGACCACATGAGTCATTAGTTTGATGACTTGGACTCGACTTGGACTTGTGAAGCACTGACTTGGGACTTGACTTTGACTTGATCCATAAAAACTTGAGACTGGCAAAACATTAGATTGATCCCAGCTCTGCAATCAACATGAACATAGACTAAATTAGGAGTGTAATGTTTTCATTGTACCACAATGTATCGCGATGCGCAAAAGTTACGATTACGCATCGTGCACTGTCTCGATTTGGGACCGCATTAAAATTATTATTAAAGCAACCTCACAGATGCATCCAGTTGGTCCGCGCTGCACATTTGTCAGAAACTATTCCTCCGCTCATTAAACTTCCTCAGTTTGAGAGAGACAAGTTGTGAGCAGAGATTGGGAGCGAGGCGGCAGTGCTACGAGCACACGCAGCAGACATCCACGCACGCACACAGGGGGACAGAAAAGTGCAGCGGGACAGAGCGCGAACACAGGGACGGTGGTCAACACCGTGTAACATGTAAATGTGACAAAACCGATCGTTAGAGACTATGAAGACACAAAGGCTCAAAACTCACATGTTTAATATGACAGAGCAGAGGATCTGTTCAGCTTTATGTTGACCAAAATCTACTCACTACAAGAAATGGTTGGATGGATGTCATTCCTCTGCTGGATTTTTCTGCTTTTTATACTTTGTTTTAATGTTTCACTGATTTTGTACAGTGGTGCCTCCTATAGGTCTCCCTTGAAGAAACGAATCTTAAGGAACTTTCTGGTAAAATAAAAGTTACATAAAAAAGCCTGCTCACTGCTCCTGAGGAGATGCTCCAGAGGCATTGAAGATTTGGTCAAATGGAAAGGATAAATTAGCCCCACAGGAACAATAAAGTTTACCCTAACATAACCTAAACCTTAACATCATCACAGTCTACAACCATTGCCCTGCCCTGCTTCAGAGTTCCTTCTTAAATGAGTTTCCTGTCCTTGTTACTCCGGTAAAGTCTGATGTCAGAAGTTGGAGCATCAGTGTTGTCTTTGTGTCCAGCCGCCTCTTAAAGTCGTTACTGAAGTGGATGGGTTTTCCCCGGCAGTAGTCCTGTACAGTGAGCGTCTCTTTGTTCCTGTGTCTCTGCGGGACGGACAGCTGTGTGTGGGAGTGTGACCTGCTCCTGCTGGGCCTGGTCTGGGCCTGGTCTTGGATCTGTTTGGTCTGGGTTTGGTCTGGACTCCGGCCCGGTGTGTGTCTGTACTTTCATCTGCAGCCTTTGTTCTCATAAAGGGAATGTTATAGTGCTAAACTCCACCTTTTAATCTGACAATCTTTAGAGTAAACGTGAGGGTTTCACAGGTTTTTATTTTATTTTTTCTCTTACATCTGTGAACATAACCTTTGCAATGTAATCACAAGTTATTTTGTCTAAATTTAGCAACAACATAGTAAACTATACAAGCCATTACTGTATAGACTGCAGTAGCAAAGGTTCAAAGTTCTCATCGGGACAGTGTTTTTTCGAGACAGAGACCAGATTTTTCTGACAGAAAATCAAAATAGCCGACTGACATTGCACAGCCAATAATGGTGAACATGACTTGCAATAGATTAAATGTTTTCTTATTACTTGGACTGTTTTTTGCCACTTATTTTCTGTTTTCAATACATTAGTTCCTTTTTATGAGGTCTAAAGCAGCACACATGTACAGTGTATATACTCATTTGTGATTACTAAAGGAAACTGCCACTTCAATAACCCTTGAGCCTGTGATACAGTCTGGATCTCTGTGTCTGCTCACTACTTCCCTCTCTGCAGCAGCTCAGGACAAACTCAGACATTACTGTCCAATCTGTTTTATTTACAATTGACACAGGAAACAGAGAGGATAATGTTGTCTGTTAACCAGCAAACTTTTCTGATTTCAGATTGGTGCTAACTTTTAGTGCTTCAGTCAATGATTCTGCCCCCACTCCCATCTGCAGCCTGTCTGTCCATGGGAGTGGATCTCTCCTCCACTGTGGTTCTCCTCCAGGTCTCTCTTTTCCCCATTTTTTGGGCAGAGAAGGAGGGTACAAGGCAAGGCTTTTCAAATGGCGCCACGGCCAAATGGGCCCACTAAGACATATGTTTGTTGCTTGATAAGACCTTACCCAACCTGTGTAGTTGTGTTATTCAGTAGTCTAGAAAATATGTATTATTTTCAAATTGTGTAAGTCCATTTCAAAGCAAGAGCATCGAAACAAAAGTACTTTTTTTAACAGTTTTAATTATTTTGATGCTTTTGCTGTCATGACTTTACTCTATTGGCAGTTGGAGATTTCCTCAACAAACAAAATCAAAGACATTTTATTAAAAACAGAAAGGTTTTGAATTGAACTGTGAGTGATTCTAGCATCTGTCAATGACAAATGTGAGAAGCCTCAGTGTTCCTGTTGTTTATCTGGTTATTTCTCAAGGTTTTATTGAATAGTACCATTTAAAGTTGTTGCAGATTTTAGCCTTCCGAAAAATAGGCCCGTTTGTAAATGATTGAATAGCCCTGGTCCAGGACAGGGGATTCTGATAATTTCTGTTTGTTGTTGGACAATAACTCTTTCTCGTTTCTATTTCTTCTGTCATATTGACAAATGACTGTTTTATTGTTTATTTTCTGACAATTTTGTTTGCTAAATCAACAATCTTGTGACATCTGCAAAATATTAATTGAATGGAATAAGGCTTTTTAATTTGCATTCAAAGTTTTTTTTTCCCTTCGATTTGCCTTGTTCTCTGACATAGACAGACAAAAAATCCAGTACAATCTCTGTAATGCCTTGTGTGTTGGGGAAAGATTAACAGAAAGTCCTTAAAATGTGTCTATTTTGAGTTTTGAAGGTCGAGAAGTCACGTTAGTTTATAAATGTGCATTTCTTTACGTCTCCACCGGACATTCAGGGAAAAAATCCTCTAAATGTGACTCCAGGAGATTATCTTTCCAGCAGTTGCAGTGTAATTATTTCTGAATGTTTGTGCCATGTAGCTAACCCTTTCTCTCTGTGTTTTGTGCAGGAAAGAGCAGAGCATCCTGTCTCCTCAGAACTGCTGGAACCTGCTGCTGCTTCAGGTGAAGAGAGAAAGTCGAGACCACGCCACACTGTCAGACCTTTACCTCAACAACATCATCCCACGCTTCGCACAGATCAGCGAAGACTCGGGACGCCTCTTCAAGAAGGTAACACGGCACACACTGGACTAGATGTGTGGCATTGGTCTGTGAGTGACAAAGGTTAGAGAGGTACAAAAAGTGGTAGCTAAAGAGATCATTGGTGTATGTTTAGTATTAATATTGGCCACCTGGTACTACCTGCGTGTCAATAAATGTGCCATATAAATTACTACAAGGACCACCGAAAACTATCAGTGAAAATACTAGTAACAGTAGTCTATTTTGCAGTGTAGGAACGTTCTGTTGTACCTGTAACCTTTTTAGCCTCTGGCCCCTTTTCTGGCAAGTTCCCAGATAATAGGGATCAGGAACCAGGGAGGCCAGTGTGGGGCATCAAAGGGCCAGTTGTAACTAAAATTACCCTTATAATCTGCAACAATAATAGTTGTTTTTAATTATTGCATATTTATTGAAGTGACGATTTCTAAATCTACATCTGTTTATTAGTCTGAATGATCAAGTTCAGACAAATCATTTCATTAGGTTAAGACACCCAGAATATTCCTGGCACTAATATCAAATTAAGGTAAACCTAATTGGTAGCAGTATAAAATGAGGTGGAGGGCACCTGGCCCCCGGGCCTTGCCTTTGACACTTGTGCTTTAGACCAAGAACCTTTCAGTGACGCAGCGATGGTATTCGTGAAAAATGATGGCATTAAAGTTTACTGATGGTGGTGAGATAGACATATTCAGAGGTACAAGCACCGCTAAGTCCTTAGCAAAGGGCTAAATGTACGAATCTTCAGCAAGCAGCTGATGAGCTAGCACAAGTTGGCATTTGTCACACAGCTAAGCAACGCCGCGAGATACGTAAAAAAAAACCTGAAATGGGACTATAAGAAAATTAAGGACCACAACAGCCGGAGTGGAGCAAACAGAAAAAACAGCAATCCCATCCTCAACAGTATTACGCTTGCAATGTAACTGACTGACATCACCGAATGTCCCCTACATTTTCAGCAGTGGAGGCTAGCACCTAAATGGCCTGTAGTGTAGAGTTTCTGAGCTTGACACTCATTCAAATGTTTTTCATAATACTGAACATGTAGTCTGTACTTGTATCTCTTTAGGTACCACTAAACCAACCACTGAAAGTACCACAAGAAGTGCCACTTTCTTTCAGCTGTTGGGCTACATTATAAAATGCAAATATTGTAATTGTAATCTGATCTTTATTGCTCATCATATTTTCAGTGCTTGGTCAACTTGAATAAGTGACAGGAAAAATAATCAACTTTCAGCAGAAGTAGATAGTTTGAATATCAGACAGTATTAAAATTCAAAATGTCGGCTTTCTTTCTAAAGTTGTGATATAAAGGCTGTGGTCATATCAGTGTTATTTATGAGTCGGTGCAAACTCGTTAAAGCTTCAAAAACATCTCTTTTGCCTCCCCTCTGCTCTCCGTCTGTTCCTCCCACACACTCTCACTGAAGCCAAACACACGGCTCCTGAGTGGGACTAGTGGAGAGAGAGAGATCAGAAGAGAGAGAGAGAGAGAAGAGAGAGAGAGAGAGAGAGTGGAGGGGAGAGTAGAGAGAGAGTGAGAAGAAGGGGGGGTGGAAGAGGGGAGAGAAAAAGAAGACAGAGAGAGAAAAGAGAGAGGAGGGATGAGTAAGAGAGGAAGGAAGAGAGGAGAGAGACCAGAGAGAAGAGAAAGATGACAGAGAGAAAGAAAGATCAGAGAGAGGGGAAGAGAAGGGAGGGAGAGAGAGAAGATGGAATGAGGGGATGTGGAGAAAAGAGAGAAGGGAAAGAGAGAGGGAAGGAGAGATCAAAGATAAGAGAAAAAGAGAGTGAAGAGGAAGAGAGAGAGAAGAGAGAGAGATCAGAGAGAAGAGAGAGAGGGAGAAAGGGAGAAGAGGAAAGAGCAAGGGATAGAAGAGAGAGAGAGATCCGAGAGAAGAAAGAGAGAAGAGTGGAAGAGGGAGAGAAAGAGAAGGGAGAGCGAGAGAAGAAAGACAGAGAGAAGAGTGGAAGAGGGAGAGAAAGAGAAGGGAGAGCGAGAGAGAAGAAAACAGAAATCAGAGAAAAGAGAGAGAAGAGTGGAAGTGGGGAGAGAAAGAGAAGGGAGAGAGAGTGAGATCAGAGAGAGGGAGAAAGAAGAATGAGGGAGAGAGAGAGGGAGAAAAAGAGAGACAGATCAGCGAGAAAGAGAGAGAGAGAAGGGAGAGAGATCAGAGAGAAGAGAGAGTGGATAAGGGCAGAGAAAGAATGGAGAGAGGAAGAGAGATGATAGAGAAAAAAGGAGAGAAGTAGAGAAAAAGATCAGAGTGAAAGAAACAGAGAGGAAGAAGGAAGGGAGAGAAGAGTGAGGGAGGGAACGAATGAAACACAGAGAGAGATCAGAGAGAAGGAGGGAGAAGAGTGGAGAGAAAGATAAGGATAGAAAGAGAAGGAAGTGATATCAGAGAAAAGAGAGAGAAAAAGGAGGGAGAAAAAGGAGAGAGAGACAGAGATCAGCAAAAAGAGAGAGAGACAGAGAGAAGGGGAACGGGAGAGAGAAAGAGAGAGGAAGAGAGATGATAGAGTAAAAAGGAGGGAAGGAAAGAAAGAAATCAGTGAAAGAAACAGATAGAGAGGAAGAAGCAAGAGAGAGAAGAGTGAGGGAAGGAAAGAAAGAAGCAGAAGGAAGAGAGAGAGATCAGAAAGAGAGAGAAGAGAGGGGGAGAAAGTTAGTGAGAGAGATCAGAGAGGTAGATAGACCAGAGCGAAAGATCAGAGAGAAAGAGACAGAGACAGAAGATGGAGGGAAGGAAGGAGGGGAAGAAGAGAAATGAGATCAGGGAGAGAGGAGAGAGAGAAAAGTAAAGGAGGCGATAGACAAACAGAGACAGAGAGAGAGAGAAGATGGAGGGAGGGGAGGAAGAGAGGGAAATGAGAGGAGACAGAGAGAGAGGGAAAGTTAAGGAGAAAGGGAGTGACAGCGGAGAAAAAGAGTAGGTTAGGGAGAGAGATAGGGAGTGGGGGTTTAATGAGAGAGGGAGAGAGGGGATAGAGAGAAATAAGAGAAGGAGTCAGAAGGTAGAGAAAGCAGGATTGAGAGAGAAGAGCAGGGCAGGGGGCAGAAGATAGAGACAGAGAGAACTTAAAAGGAGAGAGAAACTTTGAAACAGAATAGAGACCCGGAGAGATAGAGAAAGATAGCAGGACTAGAGAATGAAGAGAAAAGGAGAAAAAAGAGAAAGACTGGGAGAGAGTTAAATAGAAGGAGAGAAAACAAGTGAGAGATAGAGAGAGGAGAGGGAAAAGAAGAAAGGAAAGCTACTGTACACGGACTGTTGCGGCCTGAGGTTCTCGTCTGTCAATAAATCAGAGCTGACACAAAACAGATGCAGCAGAGAAAATGTGATATGGATTTAGTGAAAAAAACAAATGGAATTATGGGAAACGGAATCACATGGGTTTGACCTCAATGAGATTTGGACAATTGTTGTGACAGACAAAGGCCACGGTTAGATTAGATCAGAGAAATGTCCCTTCAGCTCAAAAGACTTTCGTTAGCGGCTGTTGCCTTTTGATTTAGTTTCAGCCAGATCCAAAACCTATTGAATCGTGCATCATTAATGAATATTAGCAAAATCCTCATCTTAAAGGAATCCTATTGTGTAAACGTTTTTTTTACCTTGTTATAACTGCCCTCTCTCATCATTAGTTTACTCAGAGTTTGATTAAGAATAATTCCTGCATGTTTGAGTAAACTTGTGTTGTCTTGCAGCTCAGAAAAGCTCTGTCCTCACCTACCACCTAACCCCACCCACTTACAGATTCAGAATAATAGTAAAGCATGTATGATTTGAATAGTCACACCACTTTACAACAGTAAAAATTACTCATTTAAAACTTGCTTCATTAATATCTTACTATGAAGAGGCGGGGCTTATCATTCATTCATTCATTCATTCATTTTCTACCGCTTAATCCCGTTAGGGGTGGTGGGTGACTGGAGCCTATCCCAGTAACTTTGGGCCTTAGGCGGGGGAACACCCTGGACGGTGGCCAACTCGTCGCAGGGTTAGACAGACAAACATTCACTCTCTCATTCATTCTCTCACTCAGGGAAATTTACAGTGATGCCCAATTAACCTAAACATGCATGTTTTTGGAGGTGGGAGGAAACCGGAGTACCCGGAGAAAACCCACGGTGACACGGGGAGAACATGCAAACTCCACCCAGAGAGATCGTGAGATGCTGATATGGTCCGACCCGGGAGTCGAACCCACGGCCTCCTTATTGGGAAGCCAGAGCTCAAACCATTTGGCTACCGTGCACCCCCGGGGCTTATCAGTTCTGCAGATTTGTACAGGAGTAAATGGTAACGGTCCAGAGTTGCCAAGTCTACTTCTTTTATAGCAACATTGGGCTTCGTAAATTCGTCACTTGTAAATTTTGATAGCCACGGGTTGTGGATTTTTGGGCTTGCTCCTGAGCTTCACTTTCACATCATTTACGAGGGGATATTTTTTAATTTTTTTCCAGGTTTGATTCCCGAAAATGTACCCACTAATAACAGAAATATGAACTTTTAGCATATTTTCATGTTTTAAAGTCTTTATTAATGATCAAACACTATTTAAATTACGTCAAAATCATTGGGGTCTATTATAGTCACTTGTCTTGACCTTTTTTTGAAAGGCTATCGGTCGCTTGTTGCTCTCTGAAAATCTTGCAACCCTGAATAGATTCCCTTTAACCAACTCCAAGCCCAAGACCTAAACTTACCCATTTTTGTAACTCCAGATCTGAGCTTTCCGTGAAACCCGTCAAAAATGTTGCCAATCAAAACAAGTGACTATTAGAAACTAAATGTTAGGGTTTGCATCTCCTTTGCAAAATGTCCTTATGTTTGTGTCCTGAGTGGTTTTAACAAGTCTAAAAAAAACAACTTTTAATTCTTCTCATGCGCAGCAGGCTTAAGTCACATTTTTGCATTTCAATTCTCCAAACCAGAACAATTTTCAAACAGAAAAGCATGTTAAATATGTGATCTGACGTGAGTTAAAAACCAGACAGTGAAAGTCAAAACACGCCTGTCTCCTGCCTGAAGTGATTTAGTTATGGCTGGACTTGAGAGAAAAACACACTGGCTTATGAAGACCTGCAGTGTTTGAGATGAGAGGAAGACTTCTGATTTGAACGAGAGATAAGCCTGCGTCAGATTAAACTGCGAGGCGTTCAAAGACACTCCGGACTTTTACTGGTGCTGACAGAGAAGTGTGAGTTTGTCTTTGACTCATGTCCGCTCGGTTCACAAACAGGAAGCACATGGACACCGAGGCTCTGCTGAGAGATTAAGAACAGTTACAGCGTGTTTTCACTTTGTTGCGTGAAAAGTGAAATTCATTAGGGCCATAAAACGATCATGGTTCACAGTTGATAATGTTGACAGCAAATGATTTAAGAGTTTTTGTGAGAAGACACTACAGTAGATATATAAATTCGCTCAAGTGTTTCTATAATATGCACTGTCCTCACCAAATAATAAACAAATAAAACTCAGATTATCACTGTCACAAGGCTTGTCGGCAGATGTGTGGGTTTGAAGGTTGTGATGTGCTTGAGTCAAACTTGAGTCATCTTTTTATGACTTGAGACTTGACTTGATAAAATGGTCTTCGACTTGAACTTGAAGGTCAGTGACTTGGGACAACTTGTTGCTTCTCCTCAACAAATAAATTAAAGTAGGGCTAGGCAATATTGTGATAAAAATCGAATCGTGAGCTCATCTCTGTGACAAACTGCTTTTTGATTAAACCGTTACATCGTGATTTCCTTTTTCTCAATTTGATGTATCTGTCTATTCAAATAAAGACTAATCTTTCCAACCTATTACTCTTACAATAGGTAGGAGTAATAGGTTGGAAAAACCTATTAGCGACAATTTGGATTTTGCAAGTTGTCGCAATAAAAACTTTCTTTTGAAGTTCTTTTTGGACTGCACTTTTAAGTCATAAAAGCAGTTTAAAAGTTTAGCAATTTTCAGGTTGATTTTTTCTAACTCAGGATATTCATTCATATAAATGAAACATGGGGTTTTAGCCTGTTTTCATGTCTGAAAGTCGTTTTAATGTCAGAAAAAACACATGATATGGAAAATCCCTAACTCTTGTGTTGCAGCAAGAATTCTTTATAACATTTTACTAAAGGGCTGAGGTTGCTTGTTTCTCTCTGAAAATTTGGCAACACTGGTCAGATTTGACAGCTGTTGATAGTGAATTGTATTTGCCTTAAATACAATAGGAAAATAAGCGGTCTACAAGAATCGTGATAAAATCGAAATTGTGATCTCGCTCCAAGAAAATCATGATATACATTTTTTGCCATATCGCCCATTCCTAAATTAAAGTGCCCATAACAGGTTGAACTACTGATTTGACTAGATTATATTAGCATTTTCCAAATCTTATCCCATGCATTTTTGCCATTTTAATTTAGGATCAAGATCCAGAAGCTCCAATCCGCCCTGTTGGAATTGTCCAAAGTGTGGACAGCATCAGAAGCGAGAGCATGAGTACGACACCTTCTGCTCACATTCAAAGTTCTGCTCTGCCTTTACAGAGCTGCATGTGTTCTTATTACAGGCCTACAGTGGCACCTCATCAGCTCCTCCCCTCCCGCGCACTTATGCAGACACCTTTACCTCCCCGTACACTCTATATCGCTCACTGTTTGCACAGCTCTGCGATGTCTTACGTTCCTCTACAAGTTCTTCTTGTCGCTCTTCCTCACAACACAATGGCTGAATCAAAATAAATCGCCTAAATAATCCACAACAAATTTGCAAGTGAGATCTAAAAGCAAGCCACAGGTTGGTTGTGGGCAACAGAAGTTTTGGCCAACTTGGTCAGATGTGTGCTGTGCTCTCCAATGAACTCTGATACACAGTGGAAGCTTTTCTCCACACCGGCTTGTTGAAATGATCACTCAGCGTTGCTTATGCTTAGTCCTGATTAATAATGGTAACCACGAGTACTCTAATGCATTAGTTTTTCTTAACAGTAGCGAGTAGCATGTGGTAACCTAACGATCTACTATTGAAAGTAAAGATTCCCAACACTGTTTCTGAATGAATGTAAATAAATGTTGCCTGACCAGCCAGTCCCTACTCCCTACACGCTGAACACTGGGTTTCAATTTTGAGGGTGGGTTTTCCGAGTGCGGAGTCAACCAATCAAAGAAAATCTGGATTCCACCAAAACAGCTACACGCTAAACCGGATTCTAAATATGTAGAGCAAGGATTCTTTCAATGGAGAATTGACCTGTGTGAAGGCTTTCAACACAGTTTGCTGCTCCAGTTTGATTGAAAAGTTCCTAATTGTTCAAAACTGAAGCCAAAAAAAATAATCTATCAGCTAAGTCCGCCATCTTGAATGTTTTGAAACGGAAAAAGTTGTGAAATTGCGGAGCATAGGGGGAGGGAAGGGGGCGGCCGTTTGTGATCGGACCGTCCTAAGTTTGGACAACAAAATCATTGTCTCTGTCTTTGGTTTCAGACCCTTCTGCATTCAAACAAAATGTAGGAGAAGCTGGTTGGCCATTCAAAATTAAATGGCTTTGACTGTGGTTTGGTCTGGTAATGTCAAAGATTGTGAATGTCTGTTAAATTGTGATAACGCATTGACGTAGTTTGAATTAATCTGGTTTGTTTAGCTTTGAACTGTTGCGTCAATCATAGGAGCTCATTCTGCTTTCTAATTGGATAATGGGCTTGAAAATCACAACACAATGAATTGGGGCATCGGCTGACGAAATGAGTAGAGTCATGAGAAATATTTAAACTGTTGTCTTTCTGTGATATATTTCAGTCAACAAATGCTTCAGGCTTTTGGTAATGTTAGAAAGGTCAGTTTGCTCTGTTCACTGATGCTCTACGTCTGTGTCATTCTCATCTCTCGCTCTTTACCTCCTTTAGCTGCTCCTCCATTAAACTCCATTACCCACAGTTCATTTAGCTCAGCCTCTTTTGCTCTCTCCCTCTCTGTCTAGCCAGCTATCTCTAGCTTATACATCTCTCTCCTCCTCTCTCTCTTCATTTCTCTCTCATCGTCTGCATCTCATTCTTCCTTTTCCTTTCTTCATCATCTCTTATTCTTCCCCCTCCCTCTATTTCTTCACTCTCTTTCCTCTCTCTATCCTTGTCTTTCTCGTTTTTCTCTCTCTCTGCCTCTTTTTCTTTCTTCCCCTTCCTACTTGCTCTCTCATCTCCCCTCTCTCACTCTCTCTTGCCCTCTTTCTCTCTCTTTTTCTGTCTCGCTCCTCTCCTCTTTCTCTCCCTTTTTTCTTCCCTCTCACTCTCCCCTCTCTCTTTCTCTCTCTGTCTTCCCCCTCTCTTTCTCCTCTCTTCACCCTCTTCTGTCTCTCTTACTCCCTCTCTTTATCTCCTCTCTCTCTCTCACTTTCCCTCTCTCCTCTCTTCCCTCCTTCTTTCTTTCTCCTCTTTCTCTCTCTCTCTGTCTCTCTCTTTCTCTCCCCTCTCTCCTCTCCCCCTCCCTCTTTCTTTCTTTCTTTCTTTCTTTCTTTCTTTCTTTCTTTCTCCTCTCTCTTTCTCTCTCCCTTCTCTCTCTCTCTATTCCTCTCTCCTTTCTCTCTCTCACACACACACACTTTCTCTCCTCTCTCCCTCTCTCTCCTCTCACTCTCCTCTCTCTCGCCCCCTCCCTTTCTCCTCTCTCTCTCCTCTCTCTCCCTCCCTCTCTCTCTCTCTCCCCTCTATCTCTTTCTCTACCCCTCTTTCTCTTCCCTCTCATCTCTCCCTCTCTCTCCCCTCCCTCTCTTTCTCTCCCTCCATCTCTCTCTCTTCTCTCTCTCTTTCTCCCCTCTCTCTCTCCCTCCCTTCCCCCTCTCCCTCTCTCCCTCTCCTCCCTCTCTCTCTCTTTCTCTCTCTCTGTCTCTCCCTCCCTCTCTCTCTCTCTCTCCCTCCCTTCCCCCTCTCCTCTCTCTCTCTGATGGATGTACAGACAGTTTGTTGACTGCACAGTTCATTGGTCACAGATGATGAATCGCTGATGGAAAAGACGTGTAATGAAAGTTTAGATAAAATGAGTGTTTGCTATGAGTGAAATTACACTGCTTAACAAACCAGAACTAAAAACAAACGATACCGCAAATTATCCAGGACTTTTCCAGAACAAAGAATAAATTATTTGATCTAAATCCAGATTTAACCAGGACTTAACAAGTTTACTGAAACTCTAAGACTGTAAACAAGAATAAGTTTTGTCCAGTTTTAATCATAACGGTGCCCTTTCTTTAACTTTCTGTTTAACGTACTTTTCCACATCAGCAACCTCCATTTAAACTTTGCTCTGACCTGACTTTAATTAGCTGTGTCAAATTTACACCTAATTCACCAGAAACCATCTTAAAAAGATAAAAAGTTTAGCTTCACATGTCTTAAAATTTGCCACTCGACTCAATGATGCGTTGAATACTGTATCCAATCCATTTAGCCAAAGCCTGATCTTGTCAGATCTCAGAAGCTAAGCAGGTTGAGCCTGGGCAATACTTGGATGGGAGACCTCTGGAGGAACCTCAGGGGCCACTGTGAGACGAACAGAGGAGAAACTTGCTGTGTCCTTAGGCAACACACTTCACCCACATTGCTTTAATCTGGTGTGAGTGTGAATGGTTGGGGGTGGTCGGAGGGGCCGATGGCGCTAAATGGCTGCCTCGCTTCTGTCAGTCTGCCCCAGGGCAGGGCAATAGTAGCTTACCACTACAGAGTGTGGAAGGAATGAAAAATGCAGAAAGTGAAGTGTCTTTGGGTGTCATGAAAAGCTCTGTATAAATCCAGTGCATTGTAATTGCTAAAAAGCAGCAAGGATTTTTTTAATTGACGAAGTTGATATTTAAAAATGGTCTTTTGATTTTTTTTTAAGGTAACATTAATCTACTGTTTTGTTTAAGGCATGTACATATGTACATATGTATTTATGTATGTACAGTATGCACAGTATGTACAGTATGCATGTATGTATATACTACATGTAAATCTATTTTAACCTAGCACAGAATTCTATCTCTTTTTTTCTTTTCCCTTTTCCCAGACTCCAAATTTTCAGAAAATGTTACATCAGATAAATTATCACCTCTAGAATGTACTTTTAGACAAGTCTCCAGGCGATTTGGGGAACAAGTTGTTCCCCAAAACAGCTTATGACCTTGATATATATATTTTATTTTCCATGTTCAAATATACCTTTTTTTTTTGTATTTCTGAAACATAGACTAAATAGACTTCTAATTTTTGCCATTTAACCCAGAAAACAATCACATTTCTTCTTCCAAAGCCTGTCTTCTGCTCCAAACTACCTGTTTTTATTGACAGTAGCTGTGGAGCTTCTGATTCAAAGAGCACACGTAAGGAGCTGACACTTTGGCTAGACTCTAAAAATTGAATTAAATTACCCAGCTTCATATTTCCAGATGTATGTAGTCACCTGTACATTAATTACTTGGTCTTAAACTAACTAATTCTTCTATTTTCTGTTTTTTTCCAGAGCAAAGAAGTTGGTATCCAGCTGCAGGAGGATCTCATGAAAGTTATGAATGAGCTGTACACGGTAAGACTTTCTCTCTCACTTTATCTTTCCTCCCAAACCCACATAAAGTTCAGCGGCATTCCCCTCCATCATAAAACCCAGCGTATTTTCTTACCTTTTAATAAGCGATTCATCTTCCCTCACTCTCGCGTCGCTTTGGGCCTCGTCGTATCGCCTTTCACGTTAAAAATCATGCCAAGTTCTGAGGTAATCACACATTTCCAGCCTGCAAAAGTGGGTTAAGTTTCCTACTATGTAATGATTCAACTCGGCCCAAAACAAAACCCATAATTACAGCATGAAGGGGGACAGAAATAGCAGCGCTCGTACAGTGAGGAAAACCTGGAAAAGTCATGGAAAATAAAAATAAATAAAGGCCTTGGAAAGTTTTGGAAGTATTTGGGATTAAAAGAAAAAAAAACTATAAAAAGGAAGATATATTATAGACCCATTTACTGTTATTAAACAAAGAACAAACGGGTGCCCTGAGGTTTGACGCAGCCCCAGGCTTTTCAAGCTACGCAGGTGCATTATCAATTAAAGATTGCTAAACTCTCTTTAAAATACTTAATTTAACTAACGGCAAGCAACTCCAGATTCTATGTAAACTTACTGAATGTAAGCATAATGTTTGTAAGTGTCCTGATACTCAATGACCTGATATTTACCTGTATTTGGTGAAAAGCTAGACTAGAGAAAGCTTCGAGCATACAGATCTCTTGATGAGTATGAATACATAATTTGCGGAAAAGTACAGGAGGTGAGTTACCATGACAATGATAAAGATTTTTGTGCAGTTTGTGTCAATTAATTATCAACAAAGTGGAGAACTACAGATTTATAGCAATCAGCACCTGTGTAGCATGACTCTGGGCTTATGATATACTTCCATGACTCTGAGGCAATGTGTTTGTTTTGTTAGTGATTCCTCATTGTTCCTACAGCCATTGAAGGTTAACTAATTAACCCGCAGAAATCACAAGTTATAAAGAGCATCAACTAGGGCTGGACCATTAATCGAAAAATCAAGAGATCGAGATCGAATAGTCAATTATTTGGTAGTGGGGTTTAATCATAATGGGCAACACGGTGGCGCAGAGGTTAGCGCTCTGGCCTCTTAGCAAGAAGGTTCTGGGTTCAACTCCCAGTTGACCCGGGGCCTTTCTGTGTGGAGTTTGCATGTTCTCCCCGTGTCTGCGTAGGTTTCCTCCAGGTACTCCGGTTTCCTCCTATAACTAAAAACATGTCCATTAATGCCTCCCCTGACCCTTCCCCCAGAGCTCCTCTGCAAAAGAGATTCTGAATCTCAGTGGGACTTCCCTGGTTAAATAAAGAATAAAGGTCAATTAAAAAAAAAAAAAAAAATCAAAAGATCAAAAACCAATCCGTTGCCAGTAAAAACGTGTAGTTTGGAGCTAAAGTCAAACTTAGAGAGAGAATATTGATATATAATGTTTCATTATTTTCTTGTAACGCAACTGTCATTCTCCAATTTGAGGTAAACTTGATGTGATTCGATGAAACAATTAACACCTGATTTTTCACTAAATTCCTTGAAAATTTAGGTCTACATTTATAATATGTGTGTCTGTTTTTGGGGTAAATTAATGTGACTATGTTTTTATTTATTTATTTTTTTTATCAATTGTAATTTTGTTATTTGGTCAAGATAGGAAAAAGCAATGCACGGCAGTTATTGAACTATATTAATCTATTTGTCCAAATTTAATTGACTCTAGTCAGACTTCGCCTCAATGAGTTTTTGTTTTGTTGTCCTTAAAGTTTTAATAAAAAATGATCCGATGATGGGGTTCATATTTTAAGTGTTCCTCCCTCTTCATGATTAGAGGGAGGAACATTGACTCCTCCCTCTAATCATGAAGAGGGAGGAGTCAATGTTCTTAATATTTGTCCTGTCTTAGTCTCTGGTGCTTATAAAAGTAGAAAATTGATTGAAATGTGGCCGTGACAAGGCTACTGAAAAGCTGGAAATGTTCATGGAGAAATCTTGGAAAAAACATGGAGACGCTTCAGTTAAAATCTCTATGAACCACAGAAATAGGATTGGTTTTGCAACTCATCTGTAGTAATTTTTAACGGGAGGAAAGAAAAAAGCGATATATAATGACAGATGTTGCAGCTGTGGCGGTAAAATAAGGCTGAATAAGCAAACGGACGCAGATAGAGTTGAACATTTGACTTGTTTGGAGTGACAGGAGGATACACAAGTGCTCCAAGTGTGTTTAGGTTTGAGAAAGCTTCCACTTGAACTGGAGATGAAGAGCTTGTTTGTGTAAAAGACCCAGAGGCCATGTTGTGGTCCAAAATGACTTCACGTTTATTTTCACTTTCAACTCAAAGGCTTAAGTTTGACTCCGTGAAGTGGCCTGTTAACTATTAATAATGCTTAAATACATAAAACAAACCGTTGCAGCGACGTGTTTGGTAATGATGTAATGATAATAAAAGCAGAGGTTGTGTTTGTCAGACTTGCTCAAAGTCAAAATCACACTTTGGTGAAACTACACAGTTCTGTTGAAAGTGAAAGTTAAAACCATTCTTCTTAACATTATTATTAAAGAGAAGCTCACCCCCTAAACTCCACCCACAAACACATTTCAAACACAGCAAACTCATTGAAATGTATGGAGCTGCACAGTGAAAGACCGCCCTGGTTCCGGAAGAGTTTTGCCCCATGTTATAGTGCCATAGGCTTTTCGAAAAATTCAAATATTAAGAGTTTAAAGACATACCGCGGGCTATCCAGCTATGTGCTAACTCAGATCCACAGCGCGGTTGTTTTCAGTCTAAAAAGCACATCTAGAACTTAAAATTCGGCAAAATGTCGTAATAACTTCGTAGTTTACAAAGCTGAAAAAACGTTTTTTAAACAAAAATGTAGGTCTTATACTCGTGACTCACCACATAGCTGCTTAGCCCCGAGGACGTTTTCAAACTTTTAATATAATTTTTTATCGAATTCCCTATGGCAATTTAACATGGGGTTCGAGATTTAGGAACCAGGAAGTGGGCGGTCACTGTTGAGCTCCATTGGGGGAAAGGGGAAAGGAGGGGCTCATAGAGGAGAGCAGCAGTGTGATTGGATTGACAGCAGGTGTCTGCAATTAGTGCTTCATTTTGAGTGGAAAATACACGCTGAGGTCACAAAGAACCTGGAGTTGACATGAGAGACACAGGCAGTTTGTGACTATTTTGACCTGAAATCTGCTAATTTGATCAGTTTGCACTGAAAATGCCAAAAAATGACTGAACAGTAGACAATGCTATTTAAACACCACATACATAGTTTAACAGCCAAAAAACCTTATTTTAGGGTTTAGCTTCTCTTTAATGAAGATTGTGTGCTATGTGAAAACCATCAATAGGGATAACCAAAGAAACATCGTTTCCATGATAATAAACATTAGGAGGCTTTTTTCCAGGCCAAATATTAGTAAATTTTGTGGCCATGCAAGTCTATTTTTGGTCAAAAAGTTACTTACTCAATCAGTCAATCAATCAGTCAGAGTTTATTTACTATGTAGCATTTTACAACATTCTAACCCCGGGCTCACACTGCATCCAGTCCAACTCCGGTGCAGCCACCGGAGTCTTTACTTAACTTGAAAAGTCAGAGAGTGGCTCACACGGCGTACAGTCCAGTCCGGTGTCTCCGGTACGGCCAATCCGGCGCTCCGAATCCGTTTCGTTTGTTTCAAATTTTGGCCGGACGCCGGAGCGCACCGGAGCCCTTTTTGATGAAGTTGTGAAAACAAGACACGATAAACAGGAAACCAAGCGAGCGCGGGTGAAGTGAATCCGGTAGTTTTCAAAATAAAATCATTACGTAACCGCTAATAATACAAAATACGACATTTACACGATTATGTAACACATAAAATGTAAATAAACCTCCCGTACTTACCCATGGTGCGGCGAAAAATCAAACAGAAAATCAACTGACGTGAAACATGCCCAAAACTCGGCGCATGTGTTCTTTGTTTACACACACATGTGCTCAGCGAAAGAGAGAGAGAAAAAAAAGCGTGAGCCTCCGTGAGTTCAGGGTCTCGCGAGGTCGGCAGCAGAGCCTGTGACTGTAGCAGGACTGTAGTTAACCGGAGTTTATGTGAGTCACCCACCGTAGCAAGACCGGTCCGGTGGCTGCACCGGAGTTGGACTGGAGGCAGTGTGAGCCCGGGGTAAGCGTTATGTAAGGGGCTTTATAGGGTTGGGCCATTAATCGAAAAATCGAGAGATCGAATCAGAATGAATCGTCAATTATTTTGTGGTGGGTTTTGAAGCGAAAGATCGAAAAACAATCTTTTGTCAGTAAAAATGTGTAGTTTGGAGAAAAAGTCAAACTTTGAGGCAGAATATTTATTTGTAGTTTAAAAAAATCAAATAAATGGGACATAAAAGTTTTTCTTTCGTTTATGTTCATGAATGGCATTTTTTATTTGTTTTTGACAAGGTTAAATTAAATCTAATTGAAAATCGAGATAGATCAAAATGAGAAAAAAAATTGTGATATTTTTTCACAGATTGTGCAGCCCTAGCGCTTTATAAAACACAAAACTGATAAAACATAACTTAAAAAATAGATAGAATTTGATCTAAATAGATATGTTTTTACGTGGGCTTAGAAAGGAGGTTACACATCGCAGGTGAGACAGGTTTTGGGATTATAAACAGCAAATGAGTGATCGCCAAACTTCTTATAAATAGACAGCTTAAATACAGGGTTTGTACAGTCATAAAAAATCTGGGAAAATCATGGAAAATTGTATTCTAATTTCAAGACCCTGTTTTAATTTTTGGAACTTTACTGGTGATTGGATTCTAAGATAAATTGGGGATAATTTGCTCTGACACAATCCCACTCTTGTTGAAAAGAAAAAAAAATCCTGTTTTTCTAAAAGTGTCCATAAAATAGAAATAACATGCATTGCTGTTACTTCATTAAACTGGAAAACTTTGCTATTCTGTTTGAAACTGGAATAAAATAATTCACTTTTTTAGTATATTGTGCTACATAATTTGAAATTGAATATTTACATTTTTTATTTTGAGAAATTCCTGAAATATTTATATTTTGGCGTGAAAGTCGATAGTTGATTGAAGTTTGTTAAACAAGTCATGGTTATAGAAATGTTGTGAATTGTTTTGGAAAATTCATTAAAAAGGTCATGACTTGTGACTTTAGGACTTGTCCACACGAAGACACAACGATGCTAATTTAAAAAAACAAATTGCACAAACATGGAGCTGTCTTAGGATTTGTGAGCGTCCGCACGAATCAGTAAACCAGCCTGAAGCCGGTGTAATGCCTGTAACTGACCAGAGTGTGGCGCTGTGACACTGACACAGAAAGTCTCAAAACTAGAGGAAGACTTGACACTGAGCATGTGCAGAAAAGCAGCTGAATGTAAATAGAAACTTAAATCTAAACTTTTTGTTGTGTCCGTCAGGTGATGAAGACCTACCACATGTACAACACGGACAGTATGAACGCAGAGTCGAAGCTGAAGGAAGCAGAGAAGCAGGAGGAGAAACAGATGGGCCGATCGGACAGACAAACTCCTCGTTCTCCAGACACACTGTCCTCCATCAAGTCTGAGGACAAACCTGTGAGACGCTCCAGTGTCAAGAAGATCGAGAAGATGAAGGAGAAGGTGAGCACATAGCAGTTTACAGCAGGACTTTAGACCTAGGGTGCCCAAACCTCTTTCCTTCGTGAAACAAAATTTGCTGGACCAGAACATCTCATAATCTTTAAAATTGTATTCAGATTAAGTTGTTGCGTTGTTAGGTTGTTACTTGCACTATAAAGAAACATTTACGTAACACTACATGACCAAATGTCTTATGCTTTAATAAGAAAAAAAACTATTTCAGTCCCGACTCTAGTATCGGTTGATATCGAGTACCTAAACCCAAAGTATCAGGATCGGTATTGGAACTGAAATAGCTGGATCGATGCATCCCTAAACCAGAGCACTCTTTCACAGGACAATTTAGACTTCCTGGGCCCCACTGTCTATGATTTTTTATAAAGGGATTATTTGTTTAGCAACATGATTGATGCGCTCACACCTGGAATGCAGAAAGAGCCGCGGCTGATTGACACAGGTTGTTACACCAACACTTTCCAGCGCTGTTGTCAGCTATAACTACCAGAGTTTATCACTGTGTGAAAACAAAAGTTATGCAGCTAAATCAGCATTTGTGAAATTTGTCTTTACAGTCATACATGCCAAGCTTCAGGAGCCAGACGTCGAAAAGTTTTTATAGAATAAGTGAATGATAGACACTACTCTACAACAACAAGAGTTTCCAAGCCTTTCTAGACCTGAAGTAATCATAAAGTCTATATGTATTTCTTTCATGACTGATGCTGATAAACATTCCCTTAACAGTCGGAGGGCCCTTCGAAGGGCCCTCCCACTTTTTCTTTAAAAATTCAATTTTGTTGAGTGTCTGGAAAAAGCATACTATGAAGCACCTGGAAAGGTTAAATATAAAAATCACATTGTATCCCTTTTATTTAGAGCAAAATCAGCCATTCTGGATGATCCAGACTCAGATTTCAGCTCTAAGCCTCCAAATAAAAAAAAGTCCTCAAAAATTCAAAAATTTTAATAGGACTTTTGTATTGGCTCCGCCTAAATTTTTTTGAGTAATTTTGGGTCCCTAAAACTCATTTTTACCTCAATTGCCTTCAGCTTTTACAGAGGAATTGTCAAAACCCCAAATATGCCAAATCTAGTGTCATTTATGTCTCAGCTGTCAACACCAGCTATACCAATCCTTATATCTACCAAAAAAAATTTAGGCGGAATTTAGATTTTGTTTTTCTTTTGCTTTGAGAAAGTTCTCACTTCTGATGAGAGCCTGTTGGACATCAGAAGCAAAAACTACAGGGATACAGCTTTAAAAAGACCCCAGCCATTTGCCTGTGCTCCAAAGGGTTCAGGAACAGTTTTAGTTTGAATTTTTACCGATTTTAGTCAGATGTGTGAGGTAAAAAAGGCCCGCCTGAGAAGGGTTAATATTTCTCAAAAAACAATGTTATGCTGCTTTCAGGCAGATATGTTGAGCCATATTTTATTTTAAGTTTCTTCAGATTACATCATTTAAATTGACTGCAAACTCCCCCACAGTCTTGTTTTTTCCACAAACATGTTTTATGCAGTGCTCTCTTCACAGTAAAATATTAAAACTAGACTGTCTTTGATTCCCTGAACTCGTCAATGCAAATTTAAACTGATGCTTGTAACGACCTCAGATAGTTAACTGTATTGATTAGATTAGTCTACTGTGTCACGCCTAATTTCACTTGACTAATGCCATCCTTTATAAAAAAAATATGTTCCGTGTCATCTTGCGATCCTCGATTTGGAAACCACAGGACACTTAATTTGTCCCACCTGTTGCCGCGGCGACCTGGTCTTTCTTTTGTCTCATTGATTTATTTGAGGCGTGCGCGAGGTTTTGCCCCGAGACATGATCCTCCGAGCTCTATTATCCAGAATCAATACTGCTCTTATCCTTCTGTTTTACTGCGTTTCTCTCCTCAGTTCAAGTGTGTTTGATCAGGACTGGAACGGCTAATACAGTAATATTGAAACATTATCCTTTCTACTTTATTTTGTTAATTGATCTGTGTTTATTTTTTGTAGTTCATAGTTTGTGTTTGAGTTTCTAAAGGTTGTATTGTGTGCCATTTTATATCACAATACCACTTTTCACAAATCATTGGCGTCCTGGGACCATTTTCACTTGAGGAAAATTAGGCTGTGGACAGGCCCACTTTTGTTTTTCCAATATGACAAACATGATAAATGAATGCAAACTTTCCCAATGTACTTATCTATAAGTATATAACTGAGATTTTGAGAACATCACATCAGGGATGGGTAGCTACCCAGACCTGGTTTTATAACAGCCCCGGTGCTGCATCTTAATGGTCCACTGGATCCATAAAACCAGCCCTTTCGGTCCTGTTATCTGTCCAAAGAGAGTGCGTTTCAGAAGATCCTGTAACTCCCCAGTCGGAGTCAGTGCCGAATTGGAGTCAAAAGTTGATGTGCGCATGCTCAGAAGCATCTGCGCAGATGCATCTGCGCAGATGCATAAACGTTAGTGTTTGACTACGGCAACACCTACGAGGACAAACAACATAGAATATGCTATATTTATCATTTACTTTTTAAATGTGCTTCTTTTAGGTTGATATGAGCTTAACATTTGTGAAAACACAAAGTTTAATTGTTAATAAACTTAAGCAAACAGCTTGGAGCAGTGAAATTTTGAGGTCACCAACGTTAGTGTTAAATTTACAGTGTATAAAGTACGAAATTTTACGTGTTTTACAAAAATAAGCGTTATTAAACTTTCTTAACTGACGTTTTTTAATCTCATATGATTGGCAATCTAATGTTACAACTGACAAATAACGTTTTTAGCCGTTTCTGGCAGTTTGAACAATGAAAATATAGTCAAGCAAACTACTAGCATGATTCCAATTCGGCACTGATTTCGATTGGAGAGTGACAGATCCGTCCAATGCACATGCCCTGTCGGCTCTGCTTTGAATGTGTGTAACGTGGTTCTGTTATTTCCGCGCCTGCGTCTCTCTTCTTGTGTTTGTGGTTGTTTGTGGTGCCCTCCAGTATGAACTTTGAGCGCACTGGACACGCACAAGCAGAGAGAACTGCCCGACACTACAGGAGCGTACCGGGACAAAATAACGCCGTGCACAAGGCCGTGGTATAACGCTGATCACATGAGGAAGAAGCACCAAAAGAGTGCAGCATTGGAAAAAAAAAAGTTGTTTATCATACCCTAGAATCTTATTTATTGTACTGTTGTTGTTTTTTTGTGAAAGTACCAGTAAGAGAAAGTAAGAGAAATTTTAAACGATCTGATCGATAAGCAGGGCCGATTAGAGTAGTAGTAATAAATCTTTAATGACACATACCTAACCTAAACATCACTATTACCTAACCTAAACATCACTATTATTGCATGTCCTGCATGCCGATTAAAATCATTCTTTGTCTTAATATTTAAGTACATTTATAGTTTATCTTTTACCCGTTCCAGTGGTACTTAGTCCCACTGTGAAGTGCTTTGTGACTCTGTCTGTGTAAAATGTGCTGTACAAATAAAGATTACTTACTTACTTACTTACTTACTTACTTACTTACTCACAACATGGTTAGTACATTTCCCTGACGTTGCTCAGAACGCTCCACCTTTCTTTTTTGTTACGTTTTTTGAGGTTTTTAACCCTTTGGGAACCTGTTTGTTTGTTTTTTGTTTGTTGGGGGGGGGGGGGGGACTACCCAAGCTACTAACCCCCAATCCCAATTCTCTTTTGTACCCCTACACCTTCCCCTTAGCCCTACCCCTACCCCTTCCCCTACACCTTAAAAACAAGGGCTAAGGGGTAGGACAGCCCTAAGAAATGGGACAGCCCTTGTATGTATTTATTTTTTTTTTAGAACAAGCTCACAGACGTGTGATGGTATAATGAAATTATGATCATCATAATAATATAATATAATATGGTTATAGGCTATAGTGCATTATAATAAATAATAAAACATATTTGTATTAGCAATATTAATAATATAACAACATATAGCATAATAGAATATACTGTAGTTGCCTATAATATTCATTTATCAAGTTTTACTATAGCCTATTATAGACTACTAGGTTATTTTATTATATTGTATATTGTTGTGTATTGTTTTTTTATAAACAGGCTATATTAATTTGTAAGTTGTAAGTAGTTTCTATTAAAATGTTGTTGTTTATTTATTTATTAGGCTGTTATTATTGGTTCTTTTATTATGCAGACAGCTTTGACCTTTAAACTATGATAATTTATCTTTTTAGACCAATCTCAGTCCAGCAACACAGTTGGGCAAGTTATTGAAATGAACTTTTTTGCAAGAGGACTTGTGTGTAAAATAAACACGAACTGTTTCACTTTCATTTGGTTTCATACATCTCCTCTGTGCGTGACAGCGTGACTGGAGCTCTGTGGCTTGTGACAGATCCTGTCCCGCTCTCCAGCCTCAGAGAGCCGGGCCCGGGGGAGGAGCTGTGAGCCTGGGCAGCTCTGTCCTCCGGCCGGTGTGGATTCCATGACACCGCGGTGAAACGGTGTCTATCACCCCGCGGTGTTGAATCCACCTCGGCCGGGGAGCGACAGAGCAGCGCAGGCTCACAGCTCCTCCCCCGTGCCCGGCTCTCTGCGGCTGGAGAGCGGGAACAGGACGGTCACACCGCGGTGAAGTCCCGCGTAGCTCGCTCGCTCAAGCCGGTGAAGAGCCGCTGACCTCGCGGGGCAACAGCGGGGAAACAGTGCTTGTCTTCCCGCAGTGCTCGCTCGCTCTAGCCGGTGCCGGTGACATCGCGGGACAACACCGGCAGCCCGCTTACACTGAAGCTCCCGGGTCTATCACTGTGATGGGTAAAGTTTGTGCCCATTCACAGAGCGAGCAGAAGAGGCGATGAAACAGCAGGAGACACGACAATGCGATATAAACTGTTCCGCTTTCATCATATTACAACAACAAACAGTGAATAAAAACACACACAAACGGTCTTATAACTTAATAAATGTCATTAAAGTGCTTATTATTTACATTTGAGAGTATTTTTCAGCAGCACGTTTCCTGGTTTCAACAAACTCCTCCTACCCCTTTGCCTGTAAGTGTGCATCCGAATTTGCTTCGCTGTAAGGGGTGTACACCCCTTCCCCTTTGCCCTCCGCCTTAACGCTAAAGAGGATCGGGACACCCCTTCATCTCTCGTGAACGCGCAAAATCGAGGGGTAGGGCTAAGGCAAAGGGCTAAGGGGTGGAATTGGGATTGGGCCTAAAACTTAACCAAAACTAAGAATCTGGAGAAGAGTAGAGCCTGGAATGACTTGGTACAAAATTGTGACTTTGACGCCTAAAGGGTGTGATTGTGAGCAGGTTTTAGGGGTGTAGTTCCCTTTCAACAGATATTCGTATTACATTTATAATGTGTCATGTATTGTATTTAAACTGTCTACTTGATTTGTTTGTAACTTGTTTTTTTCTGTGTATTTTCTGTCCAGCGCCAAGCCAAATACACTGAGAACAAGCTGAAGGCCATAAAAGCCAGAAACGAGTATCTCCTGGCTCTGGAGGCGACAAACAGCTGTGTGTTCAAGTATTACATCCACGACCTCTCCGACATCATCGACGTGAGTACAAATCATAATACATGTGTGTCTGTGGCAGAGTATCTGGAGTCTATGAAGCTGGATTTAGGGTTTAGGTTTATGTCTGAGGCCAAACCTTGGCTGGCAGCACTACAAAGCTGGATTTTTTTTTCTATCAGAGCAGATGGCAACATGCAGCGAACTCATAACCTGCTCCAGACCAGGTTAGGTTCGCGAATGAGATTATGACACTGTGTTCAATCAGAGCCAAGAATGCAGCGAGTTAACAATGTGGAGAATGTGAGGAGAGAGAGAAGCAATGAAATTATGAAACACAGGTCACAACATATTGTTTTATATCACACGTACAAAGAGAAAGATGAGATTTAAGCACAATAATTTATTTCATGCTGTAGCTATATTTTTACTGTTTAATCACATTATATGACAGTCTAATAAACTTGTTTATAATGCAGGAGCTTGATCTACATCTAATGCTGCCTTGGATGTGTCATTTATAATCTATGTCACTGTTTGATCTGTTAAATGTTTCATGACTTAGAGCTGGGGAACCTGATTTTCAAAACACAAAATCAGAAATGATTTATTTAAATCTGTCCAGCTCCTAGATCTCACTGACCCTTTGGCTCATGGTTATTAATATTCACCAACCATGACGAGAGTATATTTTTCCCAGTTGCAAAGTGAAAATGAGAAGGACCCCAGACCTCAGGTGGCCAATCAGAACGCTGCTTTCAGTTAGCTATGAAAAATAAATGTGTCACAAATTTTGCAGGATACTCTTTTGTGGAAAAGATAAAAGTTTATTTATTTTTTGCGCACAAAAAAGTTAATACTCAAATTAACTGTCTCTGACTCGTCACTTAAGAGTTATGTCGACAATTTGAACTACAGGCCCCACAATGCACTGCAGCCTAGTGCTGCCAACAGGAGCCAGGAGAACAGTGGAAGATCTCCCTGGTTCTGAAAGCATTTTGCCCCATGTTATAGTGGGGCAAAAGCCTTGAAAAATTCAAAATTAAGAGTTTAAAGACATATTGCGGGCTGACCAGCTATGTGCTAACGCAGATCGACAGCGCGATTGTTTTCAGTCTGAAAAGCACATCTAGAACTTAAAATTCGGCAAATAGTCATAACTTCGTAGTTTATAAAGCTGAAAAAATGGGTTTTAAAAAGAAATGTAGGTATTATGCTCCTGACTTACCACATAGCTGCTTAGCCCCGAGGACATTTCCAAACTTTTTATCTAATCCCCTATGGCAATTTAACATGGGGTCCGAAATTGTGGAACCAGGAAGTGGGCGGTCACTGTTGAGCTCCATAGGCCAGAATGGATAAAAAGCCTACTGAAATACTAACTTGCTGAGAATAGCATGCAATTTGTCCAAACTTTCTTTGGAATTACAATGCAGTATAATATATAATGTCTTACAATACAAATCTGGACATACAATAAATGTGTTATATTAGCTTTATTGAGCTAATATAACACAACTGCAGTTGAGTTTGAGACACTCTTGTTCTAATTGGTTGAGTGGTGCTGCTTTGTGAACAGTTTCACCGACAAAACCCATTCAGAAGTACTACTCATCCTGAGAGGTTCATGTCTTTGTTTATCCGTAGTCGGAAATCAGAACAAATCTTCTATTGTGAAGTCACATTGTAAGAAAGTCAAAACATACATAAATTTTAACTGTTTGTATTGTGTCCAGTCTACATTGTGTTGACTCTCTCCTGTGTCCTGTCTCAGTGCTGTGACCTGGGCTACCACGCCAGTCTGCACCGAGCTCTCCGGACTTACCTTTCGGCCGAACAGAACGTGGAGGCGTCCAAACACACCGGACTGGAGGCACTAGAGGGCGCCACCGAGAGCCTGGAGCCCAACGGAGACAAGCAGAAGCTGATGGAGACTTACAACAACGTCTTCTGTCCGCCCGCAAAGTTTGACTTCCAATCGCACATGGGAGACTCGGTGAGACAGCACTTCTACTACATACACTGCATCTACAAAAGTTATACACCGACATTGTTTAAATCATTCATTCATTTATTCATTATTTTTATTATTATTAACACTCCTCAACATTGTGAATGAAGCAAAAGTAGGAAAAAATTACCTGGTAAAATGTGCTCTTAATTTTTTTGAGCTACCGTTTTTGTTGTCATGGCAACAGTGCAGACTTAAGCTAGATTGTTCGCATATAAATAACTGAAGATTTAGAACATTTTATTGTCATACAACAAATATTCTCTCATCAAACAAATTGAAAACAATTTTTAAAAATAAAAAGGTAATGAGTTGAACTGTATTTTGTCCTAAAGTTTGTATCAGAGAAACAGAAGTGTTGTTGTAGTTTTTCTGCTTTTCTGCCACTGTTTACCTGCAGTTTTCTTTTTAGATGTCACATACAAACTCAATATTTAGCAGTAATGTTGTTGTTTATTTTTATTATCAGTCTGGAGCTGCGTTTTTCTGATTTTAGTCGTGTTTTTACTCTGAAGGAGACAAATTCTCTCCAGTATGTTTTTGATGAGAATGCAATGTTAGAACGAAAACGTAAATTTTGCTTGATACTGTATGTGTCCCATAAAATGTCATTAAAAAAAAAAACCTTGACATTATTGTTCTATTTTTCCTGCACAGGTGGGAGTGGTTTGTGCTCAGCAGCCTCTGGAAGGAGAACTGCTGCAGAGATGTCAACAGCTTCAGTGTCGCCTCTCCACTCTGCAGATCGAAAATGATGAGGTACAACAACATAACTCAACTACCATTGTATCTCTCTCTCTCTCTCTCTCTCTCTCTCTCTCTCTGTCTGTCGCTCTCTGTCTCTCTCTGTATCTCTCTTTCTCTCTTCTTGCTTTCTTTCTCCCCTCCCCTCTCTCTCTCTCTGTCTCTCTCTCCTTTCTCTCCCTCCTCTCTCTGTCTCTTTCTCCCTCTCCTCTCTATCTCTCTCTTCTTGCTGTCTCTCTCTCCTTCTCTGTATCCCCCCTCTTTCTCTCTCTCTCTCTCCCCTCCTCTCTCTGTCTGTCTCTCTTTATTTCTCTCTCCCCCTCCTCTTTCCCCCTCCTCTGTCCCTTCTCTGTCTCTCTCTCTCTATGACTCTGTCTGTCTCTCTCTGTAGCTCTCTCTTCTCGCTTTCTTTCTCCTCCTCCCCTCTCTCTCTCTGTCTCTCTTTCTATCACTCTCTCCTTTCTCTCTCTCCTTTCTCTCCCTCCTCTCTCTTCTCTGTCTCTCTCTCTCTGTATCTCTCCCCCTCTTTATCTCTCTCTGTCTCTCTCTCTCTTCTTTCTGTCTTTCTCCTTCTCTCTCTTTCTCCTCCCCTCCTCTTTCCCTTCTCTCTCTCTCTCTATCTCTCTCTTTTTCTTTCCCACTCCCCTCTGTATCTCTCTGTCTCTTTGTCTCTCTCTTCTCTCTTCCCCTCCTCTGTCCATTCTCCGTCTCTCTCTCTCTCTAAGTCTGTTTCTCTGTCTTCTCTCTCTCTCTCTCTCTCTCTCTCTCTCTCTCTCTCTCTCCTCAACATATTTTCTTGTGGCACAAACACTGAATGAGCCACAAACTCAGTTTTACCTCACATTCTTCCTCCAGTTTAGCATCAGTGTTGTGCATATTTATTGTTCCTTTGCTGTTTTTCACCATCACAGTTTTCTTGTTCTTTCCGATCTCTAGTTTTACCATTCTGTCTCCTTTTACTCCTTCACTTTCTGATTTATCCCTCTGTCTCTTGTCCCTTTGTTTCCAGGTGAAGAAGACGATGGAGGCCACTCTGTCCACGATCCAGGACATGGTGACGGTGGAGGATTTCGACGTGTCCGAGTGTTTTCACCACAGCAACAGCATGGAGTCGGTCAAATCCTCCTTCAGCGAGTCGTACCTGAGCAAACCCAGCCTGGCCAAAAGAAGAGCCAACCAGCAGGAGACCGAGCAGTTCTACTTCACTGTACGTCACTACATATTTTACCTCATAATGAAACTCAAATCAGCTCTATCAGTTGGTTAGATCAGTGGGTTTATAGATTTTCACACCAAGTACCACCTAATATCATTATTTTATTTATCCAAGTACCTCCAGATCAAGTCTCTACCAGGCCAAAATTAAATTCAAACTACTTTAAAATGACTCTAAAGCCATGTTGATAAGACAGTTTGGTAGATTCTTAGCCCAGGCACTGGTTCTACTACTGGTATATACTAAAATGCATTTCCTATAATGAGATACAAGAGGAAATGCTATTTATCTGAAGCTAATTTCTATCCTCTGCAAATTAAGCGAGCTGTTAGCATGCTTTATGTTAGCATTGCAAAACTGCAAAACTCACTCTGATGTGAAAAGTTATTGAAAACCCATTAGAATGAAATTTAGGATACTTGGAATGCATTAGAAAATTTACTTTCTGATCACTGTTTTAAAGACCTGCTCTTTTGAATTTAGCCCTAATGCCCCGATAGGCATCAGGGCTAACGGGGCAGGGTGTGAGGAGGAGATGAGAGGAGATGATTGGCTGAGCTGCTCAAGGGTTGAGCCACAGGCCAGAATGTGATTGGGTACATGATGACATCAGAGCAGATGACTGATGAGCGCAGCAAAGCCATGGATCTATTATATTATCTGGATAAGACAGCTGTGTAGCTGTTGTAAATCAGCCTCAGTGGTCACTCTTTGGTACTGCAGTGGGAAAATCCTTCTACAGGCTAGAAAGCATTTTTTTTCCCTAAAGCGCAAACACAAACTGCTCGTGTATGGCAGAAACAACATCCACAGCTTTAAGAACGCTTGGATTTTGTGGCAATTCTTACCTATTTTCACATCAGAAACTTTTTCAGGTTCAAAAAATTTTAGTTTTGTATAAAATGACTTTTTAAGCTTTAGCTTCGGCTACCTACCGCTGCTCACACTATATCTCCCGCTCTGATTGATCCAAACAGTCAGAACGCTCCGCTCCTGCGGGCAAAGAACCCTGAAGTAAACACAACTGCACATATTACATACCCTGTAATGCACCTAGCAAAAGGCTAAAGCTAACGGCCATGATGCTACGACCGCCAGTCAGCAAAAGCCATTGACGCACAGCGCTTGTTGCTCTCTAAAAATCTAGCAACGCTGGTGACGACGATGGGGCCGTTTTGTCTTGTGTTTTATTTACACAGATTCAATGCAGGGTGCAGCGCGGGTCATAGGTTTTGCTAAACGTGTGCTTGTAATGAAATAAAAATAAAGAGAAGGGACAAAGTTCACATTTAAAGAATCAGCTCCCCAAAGCAGCATCGGTAAAAGGAATCGATAAGGAGAGTACGATTACGATGAAAATAGAACCGGTGCTAGTGCTGTTAGCCAATCCCAGAATCGAGTCGATGCATCACTAACTCTTGACACACTTTTTTTTTCAAATAACTGGCTTCATCATCATCATCATCATCATGATCTTTGTCTGTTTGTTGTTGCAGAAGCTGAAAGAGTTTCTGGAGGGCAGGAACCTGATCACCAAACTTCAGGCCAAACACGACCTCATCAACAAAACCCTGGGAGAAAGTGAGTAGAGCTTGTTTTTCTCCTGCTGCAGCTGAAGATTAAGTGTGTAGATCTGAAATAAAGTTAAATATTTAATGGTTAAAAGCTGCACAACTTCTGTGAAGTTTGAAACAGGAGCCATGTGTTTGTGCAGCGATAAAATAATGAGGGAACGAGGTCAAATTCAAGGCTCACACAGGAAGTATATCCGATATACTGCTCAGATCAGACAGGAAGTGTGGTTTCCAGATTTATTTATTTTTAGAAAACAAAATCAGTTTGTATGAAAAGGCTATGAAATGTATGTTTGTTGACTTTAGGTTTTGGTAGCACGTAATTTGTGTAATATTAAAATAATTCATTAGACATTACAGTGTTCTCCATAGTTTTATACAGAGACTATGGTTTTACAAGTGCTCAATTTTTGATATGAATTTTTATACAATTTTTATAGTATAATATTAACTTATTGCCTCTCCTGATAACAAAACATTGATTATGGCTTTAATTTAAATACTTAAACATGTTAATAGCATTGCTACAAGCTTAAATGTCATCACCAGATTACTGCTAAGGTTGTTTTTAAACTATGCGGGCAAACTTTAGACTATAGTGGGTTCAAATAGTTCACTTGATTAATGGGAAACACTGCCTTGTAAAAACTCATTAATGTTCAAATTGTATTTTAGAGTGCACCTATTAATATAGCGCATTGACTAAGGTGTGTCACAACAAAGATGTCATGTGATGTCATGTGACATGAGGATCTTCATTGACTTTTGTTAATACAGATGTACCACAAGATTTGTTTTGTTATCATATCTTATCATCATTAATAAGCAGTCATAAGGAGTTTATCATTTGGAAATGTAAACTTACAACACCTACAAATCAGCATCATGTAAATTAACATCAAGCGTCATGTTAAAGACTGTAGCCCCCAAAAGTGACTTATGGTTGAACCTGTGCTTCATTTGTGTAAAGTAAATACAATGTTATTACCAGTAACTTGCAAGTTACTTGTGACTTGGACTTGAGTCGGACTTGAGTCTTGATAAAATGGACAAAGACTTTGGGACTCTATTTGGACTTGAAGCCCTGTGACTTTAGACGACTTGATGCTTCTAAAATGATTCCTAATTTACACTTCCTGGAGCTGTCCCTCCTCACTTCTTCCAGTAATGTATTTTGATCATTTATAAAATCAACGAAATTGTAGAAATACAAGATGGACAGTATTTGGAAATTCAATATTATACTGTATATCGAAATACCAAAAGACTTGAAACTAAAATTAGACGACTTGGACTTGACTTGGACTTGCCTTTCTTTGACTTTAGACTGGACTCAGACTGTAAGACAAACACTGACCTGGTCCTATCTCTGATTTGTGGAGCTCAACATGTTAAATCTCTTACAGGGGTTTTGAAAAAAATATATACATATTAAAAGTTTGAAAACGTCCTCAGGCAATTGAGCTCTGTGGTGAGTCATGTGTATGAGACTTACATTTGTGTTTAAAATCTGTTTTAGCAGCTTTATAAACTACGAAGTTATAAAGTCATTTTGCAGAATTTAAAGTTATAGATGTGCTTTTTAGACTGAAAACAGTCATGCTGTGGATCTGAGTTAGCACATAACCAGCTAGCCCGCGACATGTATTTAAACTCTTACTTTATCAAATCTGTTTAAAAGGCTATGGTACTTTACAATGGGGATTTTACTTCTGGAACTAGTGTGATCTTCTACTGTTGAGCTCCATTGACTGAATCATTTTTCCAGTTGTGAAACATGTGTCCCTGATGTGGAAGTTGTTTCCTTATGGTTCTCACTCTAATCTTGTCACATCCTCTGTCCTGTTTCCTGTCTCCTGCAGGTCAGAAGACCGACTGTAGCTTTGCCAGGTGGGTGTGGTGTGAAGAGGAAATCTGCCAAACACAGAGCTTAACTTTACATTTTAACACATGTTTACAAAATATGTCAATCTTTTTTGGTCACAACCAACAACAACTTTGCAACTCGCAAAGTGATGAAGTATTCTTTAGTTCTTTAGTCTTACCTTTGACCTTTAGGACTGGGACAATATATAGTTTGACATACAGTGTATTGTCGCACAGCTTTGAGTATATATTGTATTGTTCGTAAACCATGTATTATAATATTTAAAAGGTGCACTGTGTAACTTTTTGATACAAAATAGACTTGAATAAAAGCATGTTTTTGTTATTTAGATGTTTTTGTTGCTGTAAACAAATACAAGTAAGTGTCCTGACTTTGAGCAAACACATGGCCACATAAAGGACTGATATTTAGCCAAGAGGAGCCTCTCCTTAGATGTTTCCATGGAAAAGTTGTTCTTTTAACTTAGGGGTGTCGAACTCATTTTGACCTTTTGTCAAAATGAGTTCAACACCCCTGAGACAAATCATTTCATTCAGTTAAGACACCCAGATTACTCCTAACACTAATTTAAAATTAAAATAAAGCTTATAAGAAACTGAGGGCTGAATGAATTGAGATGGGGGCCCGGTGGCTTCAGCTCTTTTTTTTTCACAATATAGCATAAAATGCGTTTATTCACATTCAGAATATCCTAACATATGGTTTTAGTATTCTGTTTCTACTAAATTGCATCCAGAAAAGTTACACAGTGTGCACCTTTAATCTATGATAAAGTAGGGCTGCTAGATTATGATGAAAATAATAATCCTGATTATTAAAAGAATAAATGAAATTATGATTATTCAAGCAATTATTTGATCATAAAGAGTGCAGAGCATTAGCTCCTTAAATACAGAGAGTGAAGAGATCTAATCAAATGGGTGAGAGATCTAATAAACATAGATCGTTGTAAATGTTTCTACAATATCTGAGCACCTACAAACTCACTTATGAGTCACGGTTAATAATCACGATGACTCAATGATTACAGCAATAATCATAATCGAAATTGAAATTCAATAATCTTTCGTGCTTTCACAGATAAACTGGACATTAATTCATAAGTCTTAATATTCAAATGAGTTCCAGATAAAGCTGCTGTAGCTTCAGTTTTGTTCAGACCTGCTTTGCTGCTGATTGATCCAAAAAAAGAAGAAATCTGATTTTATACAATCCCACACATTAATTTACTTTTGCAATTTTACAAATGACATTACTTTCTGTATTCATTCTTTCATTAAGTGTCAGATTGAAAAGCACGTTTGATTAAATTAAAAAGAACATCAGTTAGATTCCCAAGTAGAGATTTACTGCAGTAAAAAATAGTCCTTATATGTATGTTTAATTCTTTTATTCACTTTTTCTTCCAGTGGACGAAGGAACTCATCCATACGAAAACAGGTGTGTATTTTTTATTCTTTTATAGATTTAACTCATTGTCCTTTCCACACACTTCACATTTGACTGTCTCCCTCTAGTGGAAGTTTTGCTCAGTGGCTGTCAACACAGATTTTTTTTAATTTATATTCTATCCAGGTTTACTCATATTAATCATTACTATGTAGGTCACTAGCTCATTCATATTACATCGTGAGTGTGTATTATCCATCGCGTGCGCTGAAATGTTCACTTTGATGCAGATTCGACTAAACCAGACAAACAAAGAGAATATAGTCTCATAGCAACAGATAATTCCCCGGTGAATCTGTGAAACTGTGGATCTGTGTTTGTGCAGCCGAGAGTCAAACGTGTGGAAATCAGACAGACGAGTTGTATGTGATAATGGATCAGTTTTACTCACTGTGGGAAGACTGTCAATTTCTCTTTTCTATCTGTCTTTCACTCTTCTATCTGTCTATATTTTGCTCTGTCTCTCTGCCCTTCTCTCTCCGTCTTTCTCTCTCTCTCTTTCCCCCTCTCTGTGTCTCTCCGCATTTTTTTTTATTTGTCTCTCCCTCCCTCTCACCCCTCTGTCTCTCTCTCTCTCTCTCTTTCTTTTTCTCACTGTCTCTCTGCCCTTCTGTCAGTTTTTCTCTCTTCTTCTCCTTTTCTCTCTCTCTCTATCCTTCTCATTTTCTCTCCCTCTGTCTCTTCCATTTCTCTCAGTTACTCTTTCTTTCTTTTTCTCTCCCCTCTCTTTTTTCTTTCTCTCCCTCTCTCTGTCTCTCTTAATTTCTGTTTTTCTCTCTTTCATCTTTTTCTCTCTCTCCCCTCTCATTTTCTCTCTCTCATGTCTTTCTCTCTCTCTCTCTCCCTCCCTTCTTTTCATTCTCTATCTACCTGGTCTCTCTCTCCTTCTCATTTTTTCTCCCTCTCTCTCCCTTCACTTCTCTCCCTTAATTTCTCTTTTTTCTTCTCTCTCTCCATTCATCTCTTCTCTTCCCTTCTCTTTTTAAGCTTTCTCTCTTTCTCTTTCCCTCTAATGTTCTCTCCATCTCTCTGTTTTTGTCTCCATTTCTCTCCATTTCTGTCTTTTTTTCTTTCTCTCCCTTTCCTTCTCTTTCTTTACACTTTTTATTTTCTATTTTTTTCTCTCTTATCCCCCCTTTCTCTCTTCTCTCTCTCTCTCTCTCTCTCTCTCTCTCCTTTTTGTTCTTCCTCTCCATTTCTCTCCCTCTTCCTCTGTCCTTCTCATTTTCTCTCCCTCTGTCTTTCTCCACTTCTTTTAATCTCTCTTCCTTTCTCTTTTCTTAGCTTTCTCTCTCTTTCCCTTTAATTTCCATCCTCTCTCTGTGTGTCTTTTGTCTCTTTCTCTCTCTCCCCTTTCTCTCTCTCTCTCTCTCTTTCTCCCCATTCTCTCTCTATTTCTTTCTCTCTCTCTCCCTCTTTCTCTCTGTCCTTCTCACTTTCTCTCACTTGTCTTTCTCCACTTCTTTCCATCTCTCTTTCCTTCTTTTTCCTCCTAGCTTTCTTCCCTCTTTCCCTCTAATGGTACTTTCTTCTCTCTCTCTCGCTTTCCTCTCTTTCCCTCTCTCTCTCTTTCTTTTCTCTATGATTCTCTCTCCCTCTTACCTTGAATTAAATCTCATGTGACTCTTTTTTATTCACTAACCTTGACCTCAAAATCAAAATACAAACCAGATAGTTAGTAGAAAAATAACTAAGATTCCTTTTATCCTCTTGTGCAGTGTAATTTCGTAAGAGTTCTGTGTAATTGCTGTTTCTGTATCACTATATCAGTTGTATTTTGTTTTTTTTTAGGACTCGGGCGAAGCGATCCCTCTGATGGTGGAGATGCTGCATTCGCTTCATCAGTCGTCACGGTGAGAAAGTCACACGCGGAGCTGAGTTCCTGCTGTTCTGTGTTTTCTTCTGTTAACTCGTGGTAACTCAAGAGATTACCCGCTCGTGTTTGTTAGGTTTGAGGCACGAGGATGGGATCTTCGAGTGTCCGGGGTCCCATGGTGGAGGTCAACGACATCAATGAACGCCTTCGAGGAGGTACAGTGCAAGATGTTTTAAGTTAAGAGCATGGATTTAGATTAGACACATTTTTCAGTATATGCACAGTAACAGAGTTAAATAATATATGCGGTGCATATGCCCTTACATACATATATGTTTGCATGCACCGCTCAAACACAACAAACAGTAAACAACAGTAAAAATATGAAGTCTGTTCATGACAATCATGTCTCATTGCTATATAGCTATATGTATCATGTTCATGCCTATATAACGTATATTTATCATGTCTCATGATATATTACGTTATGTATCATGCTCATGCTACATACGTTATAGTATCATGTCTCCTGACTTACATACTATATGTATCATGTCTCATGCTACATACTATATGTATCATGTCTCATGCTACATACGTATTATGTTATATGATCCATGCTACATACGTATATGTTCATGTCTCATGCCTACATACGTATATGTATCATGTCTCATGCTACATACGATATATGTATATGTCTCTGCTATATACGTATATGTATCATGTTATGCTAACACTATATGTTCATGTCTCATGCTACATACGTATATGTAATCATGTCTCATGCTACATCGTATATGTATCAGTCTCATGCTACTACGTATATGTATCATGTCTCATGCTACATACGTACTATTGTATCATGTTCTCATGACTACATACGTAATATGTATCGTGCGGACATGAGGTCTGAACGCTCTAGTGGTTTGCATTGTTGATTGGCTTTGAGCCATGTTTTAGTTGTGTTTTGAATGTGTTGTCTGTGGAAGATTCTCTTATTGTTGGGGATGTTATTCCAGATGTTACAGCCTCTTGACTAGGGAGACTGATTGTGTCTGTTAAGGAAACCTCACAATCACCTCTTTGTTCTTTTCTTTGGTGGTTCTGCCAGTGGTAGGCTTTTTGTTTAATGAATTCTTGAGTGGTGTGGTTGACCCTGGGGTCCCTGTACCCCTGGTTTGGGGAACACTGCCTAATTGCCAGTTGTCTGGTGGAGAGCTTCGGTATATTTAAATAGTTAGAAGTTAAAAGATTGAGATAGTGCTGCTGCAAGACACTAGAAACTTTTAAAATGACCAATGCACATATTTTACAGGATACGTAATACAGATATACACATTTTAGATTTTTTTGTTGCCACAATTATTTTTATAGCATTATTTGGAATTCATATACTTACAGTGTACTTATACACCTTCCTTTGTGTTTTTGATGTCCCGCTGCAGCGTGAAGACCCTTTGGCCGGAGACCATGAACGACCAGACATGGACATTCTATCGGCTGGAGTCCTGAAGCTGTATTTCGAGGCCTGGACCGCTCTGCTTTCCAAAGAAGTCCTTCCATGACCTCAATTCTCCTGCGTTTGTACGTCTGCTCCCTCTGCTCCGTCTGGTCCTCGTGTGTTTCCTTCTGCAGCAGGACACACCACTGAATAGGCACACGTCAGGGTTTACCACTGGGTGTGGTTGATTGTTTTAACACCGAGCAGGGTTGAAGAAGCTTGAGGTAGGTTGAGATACTTTAAGGACCTCTTGTTAAATCATCATCCGTGTTTGTTGACCTTTCCAGTTCTGCGGCAACCTAGAATCATCTTTTAGCTAGTTTTCTATAGTCAGTGACAGAAATGTATTGATCCATTGTTTTTGTTCTAATAGCATTTAGCTTGCGGCTGAAATCTAGATATTGCAAGATGCAGAAGTTTTTTAAAGTCAACTACTCACAGGTAATTATCAGTGCACTTATACCAACTCCAGTTACATCAGACACAAGCTGAGATGGAGATTTTTTGGTTTTGAGTCTGAATTTCTTTTCTGCGATGTCTGTATATATGCTACATAACGTCTACTAATTTCAAAAAACTTTCACTGGTCTCTATACATGTTCCAAAACAAACATGGGTAAAAAGCCGTCACATTTAAAACAAAAATACATAACAATTTTGTAAAAAACGAATTCTGCCTGAGCCTAGTGTTTTTATGCTAAACTAATTCAAGCTCAGTTTTAAAACTTAAGATAGACTCCATTTCTTCTGGAGCTTAGTTATGACACCACAATGATCTATTAAAATGCCCTCCTTTTACAATAGATTTCAACAAATGAGTTACCTTTTTTAAATTAACTGATTTTGGTTTGAAGTTAGTTTGATAAAACTATTATTCTAAATCATCATCAGAAATATCAATTTTTTCACACTATTTTAATCAATTCTATTAAGCACTATATTGGAGTCTCTACTTTTTAATAACCGTTAGTGTTTATTAGAATCAGAACTTTTTTGATGCTTTTTTTTCTTAATCTACATGTCTTACTCTCAACGAAGTAGAAGTGTGCATGGTGAACTGACAGCATTCTAAATGTGAGGCTGAGTGGCACGATGCATGAGAGTTAATGGAGGGCGATGCACGGACATTTTTCTTCTTGTAAAAGTTCAATAAACAGCTAAAACAGGAAAAAGATAAACTACAGTTTGTAACAAATTCAACCCACAAAAGCTTCTTACTGAGCACTGGGTTTGTAACTGACATGTAAAAAGAGAAAATCAAGTCACAGTTGTAGCAAAAACGCAGATAAACTTTAGCTTCTCACATTTATCAACATTGAAATCACAACAGTTCGAACTTATACCTTGTTCTTCTTAAAGATGTTTTTGAGTGTTTGTTGCAGTTAAATGTCCTAAATCATCAACTGTTGTTTTAGCATTTCGCATTTTATTCCGAAAGATGCTTAGCCGACATTTAGAATGAGTAGCTTAATCTTCAATGTATTTTTTTGTGTCGTGGCAACGGTTTGTCTGCTCACAACAGATGATAATTTAGGAACATTTTAAACTGCAACAACAGACTCAAACATATTTTTAAGAAAAAAAGGGTATAAGTTCAACTTGTGTGATTCAATGTCTGACAAATCGTCTACTTTNAGTATACACATTTTATAGATTTGTTCTTTGTCTGCAACAATTATTTTTCTAGCATTATTTTGTGAATTCATATTACAGTTGCTTATACACCTTCGTTGTGCTGTGTGTGCTGTTGCAGGTGAAGACCCTTTGGCCGGCGACCAGAACGACCACGACATGGACTCTATTGCTGGAGTCCTGAAGCTGTATTTCCGAGCCTGGACACGGCTCTGTTTCCAAAGGAAGTCTTCCATGACCTCATCTCCTGCGTTTGTACGTCTGCTCCTCTGCTCCATCTGTGTCTCTGTGTGTTTCCTCTGCAGCAGGACACACCACTGATTAGGCCACACGTCAGGTTACACTGGTGTGGTGATGTTTTAACACCGACAGGGTGAAGAAAAGCTGCAGTAGTTGAATACTTTAAGGACCTCTCGTTAAACTCATCATCCGTGTTTGACTTTCCATTCTGCGGCAACTAAATTGTCTTTAGCTAGTTTCTTAGTCATGGCAGAAAACGATTTTGACTCCACTGTCTTTGTTCTAAAATAGCATTTAGCTTGCGGCTGAATTATCCAGATTATTAGCAAGATTCAAAAGTTTTTTAAGTCATCTACTCACAGGAAATGTATCAGTGCACTACTACCAACTCCAGTTACACAGACACAAGCTGAAGATGGAGATTTTTTTTGTTATTATTATATTAATTTTATATTTTTTTATCATGCCGTCAAATAATCGTCAACTAATCAACTGGTCTTTATACATTTCCAAACGACGTGGAAAAGCATCAGATTTAACAAAACTTACATAAAAATTGTGTACATTTAGTGTTTTTTGTAAAAAACTAATTTTCCTGAACCTCGTAGTTTTATGAAACTAAAGCTCAAACTCAATTTTAAAACTAAGAAACAGACTCCTTTCTTGACGAAGCCTAATTATGACACCACAATGATCATTCAAAATGCTCTTTACGTTAGATTTCTATATAGATAGATTCCAACAGCAAATAGAAATTATTTTTTTGGTAACACTTTATAATAATGTCAAGATACAAATCATTTATAAATGTTAGTTAATCATTAAGATAACATTACCTGATCATCAGTAAATGATTAGATAGTATTTACTAATCATGAGCAAACATTTGCTAATCATTTACTTCCGTCCCCTATTCTAAAGTGATGACATTTATAGGTTTTCTGAAAAAATGTATTTAGTGATATACTGTGTTATCTGATTCTCAATATCAGTACCAGTATCCCAAACTCCAATCCTAAACTTAACCATAGAATTGTGCCTAAACGTAGCCAAACTGGTTGTTAATGTTTAGATAAGGTTTTACGTCAAACGTCACAGAAGTCAGTGAAGTGCTCACGTTGATCCCACACTGGTTTACCTCAAAAGTGTTGATGATCTAACCACTACATGCACATCACTATAGAATAGGGCCCGGAAGTAAATGATTAGTAAAGTTTATTTATTATTAGTAAATACTATCTAATAATTTAGTAATGTTTTGATAATGTTATCTTAATAAATAATTAACATTTGTAAATTATTTGTATAAATGATCCTTTTTTTTTAATTAACTATTTTGGTTTTAAGCTAGTTTTGATAAAATTATTTTTCTAAAACATCATCAGAAAATATGTATATTTTTCTCATTTGTCCCATTAGCCTGATTTAGTATCTACTTTCAATATTGTGATAAAAATCAAATCATGAGCTCATTTCTGTGGGAATCTCTTTTTTTGATTAAATAGTCTTATCGTGATTACATGTCTGTTCAAATACAGCAGATTTTTTTGCAACCAACTACACTTAGCCTCAGAGTTGTTAAGTAGGATTCTTTTTTTCAAGTCTTTTATGAATTTTGTGTTGTAAATAAGATCAATTTTTCAGGTTGATTTACAAAAATATATACATTTACGAACGAAACATGGATTTCTCATGCCTTTAAGTCGTTATGAATGTTAGAAAAACTTACAGCAAATAATAAACACTTGATTAGAGGCGACACGCAATGTAAAAATTATTAGATTAAAAAAAATGTTTATGAAGTGCTGAGGTCGTTTGTTTTGGGATTTTTTTTTTTAAAGCTTGGTTGCTTGTTTCTCTCTGAAAATCGGCTACACTGGTCAGCCTTTGTCTTTTTTTCTTTGTTTGTTGATTTTATTTACCTCAAAGACAATAGTTTAAGAATCATGATAAAATCGAAACCGTGATTTCACTTTTTTGCCAATTGACCATTTGCACCTCCGTCACTTGATACGTGGCTGCTCCATGCTGGATGGCAGAAGTGCGTGTACGCAGCATTACAAGAGCGCAAAACAGACAATTTCTCACATATTTCCTTATTTTTCCGTAACAAAGCAGTGGATGCTTCTAGTGCATGTTCAGTACATTTGTCTGTGGAAGTAGGACGTCTTTTAGACGCACACAAAACAAGGTATTTGGAAAGCTAATGAATGCTAGCTGATCTATGCCCTCTTCCTCCTGTTATGTTTGCCGGATAAATAACATTCATAAGTTTGCCTGACTTTACTCCTCATGATTTGCACCATTATGTGGTAAACAGGGTTTTGTTTTACACTGGAGCAGATTTAAAAGTTACAAGAGGTTGGTTTTCAGTCACTTAGCTGTGATGCTAGTGTTAGCCAGGCATAATGCAGGCTGTTTCAGATATTCATTGCATTTTTTTTCTCAATAGCATTGACTTACCTTGTTTAAAGTGTTCACTGCAAATCCGTAGCGACTTAGAGGGATTAGGTCTTTTGATTTATTGCTGCCATCCACTAGCGTCTTCTATCTCCATCAAAATGTAAACGAAAAAGCTACAGGTTTAGACTTAAAACCTCCTTGCCTGTTAGTGCAGCGTGTTCCATCAATATCGCCCAGTCCTACTTTCAATACCAGTTTTAGTGTTTAGTATCAAACTTTTGGATGCTTTTGACAACCCTACAATCTACATGTCCATTACATCCTCCAACGACAATAACTCAGCAAAAAATCTTGTCTTCAAATCATTTTTAGAACAACTAATCAACATTCTGTATATTGCCAAAGTATCTATTTGGGTAAAAAATTGTTTGTTCCCATTTACGTCTTTCTAAAGTCTATGTTTTTACGATTGGACTAAGCTCCTGTTAGCATACATAGCATACAGGCACAAATCAACTCACTCTGCGGTTGTGTGTTGTATAAAATCACTTGTTTCTGTCCAAATGCTGTAAATAGTTTTAGAGAAAGAAGATACAGTTTCCAGGTCTGCAGATTCTGGGTTGAGTTGTGATTGCTATTTTTGACATTACTCCAGCAATCAGCAAGTATATAAGTATAAATCCTTCTGACAAGCGTGAAAGATAAAGTTATTCGTTGAAAAAATAAACCTCTTGTGTCTTACAGCCATGGAGAGCCTGCAGGAGCGAGCTGTCCACATAAAGAAAGTACTGCACCCTCTGCCAAACAAAACTCTGGTCATCATGAGATACCTCTTCGCCTTCTTAAACCAGTGAGTCCGACCGCACAATGGAGGCTTGTTCTGACGCTGGACGGCAAATGAAGCGTGCACTGGCTCACTTTTACACGGAAAATAGTTGTTATTAAAAGCCACAGAACATCATTTGCAATCGGTCAAGGAGGAATTGGCAATAATTGTGATTTGTTGAATGACAGAGAGTTGTAATCTTTGTAAATTATGGTGCAAAGATTAACTGTATATCAGGCTATAATAGGCCCTTTTCACATTGCTCTGGCTAGGCTAGTTCCCATTCTTTCCCTATAGAGAATAGATGAAATGCCCTAAAATAATTAAATTCTTGATTGACACAAAGTTTTTATTTATTTATTTATGTTAATTTAACCTTTAATTAACCAGATAAAAACTTATTGACCTGATTTTCAAGCCAGGTGCTAAATTGCGGGTGCAAAAATAAAAAAATATATGAGCATTTTACACAAACTTTAATATTGGAAGATGTACAACAACATACTATACAAAACAGATATGAACCACCTTAAATTCTGCATCTTTAGATTGTGTGTGAGAGAAAAATGTCATTTCTGCAAAGGTTTTGCTTCCCTTTACCTTTTTTGCACATAAATGCTTGATAATTCTGGCCCATTGAGATTAAAAATCTCTTTCCAAGAGCGTCCTGGCCAAGAGGCAACAGCACAAAAAATACACAACATTCCACAGTTTATACATTGGGTCAGTAGAAGGTGAAAAACTTAAGAAATGCATTTGCAAATTGAGAGTTTTGTTTCATGTTCATCTAGAAGTCTCTTAAAAGAGGCCGATGAAACCAGCTCTTGCGCTGCAGCAAATCTAAAAGTGTTTTTACCCAGCTCTGGGCTCTATAACTGCTGCTCCTCCTCACGTCTATGAGCTACTGGAGATAAAGAGACACTAACCCAAGGATAGACTTATAAATCAGAAGGTACCAAGAAGTCCAGCCAACTCTAACATACAAAACACAATGCATCGACCTCAAATTAGTTATAAACGTAAAGCATCATGAAAAACAGTGTCTAAACATGTGAAGTATGAGCAGAGGCTTTCATATAGACGACATTACCTAAATCAAGAACAAACAGAAAAGTTGCAATGACAGTTTCTTACGAGCTTCAAATGACAGGCTTTGATTCTGAAATTGTAATTTAAATATTAGCTTTTGAGCCAATTTCTTAATCTGTGGTTTAAAAGATAAACAATTATCAATTAAAATACCAAGATATTTTTTAGGGGAGCACCGATCCAGCTTTTATCTGCTGTGATACCGATTTTGATACTTTGTTTTTAAGTATCTGCTGATACCCGATGTAAACCGATACTAGTGTAACGACTGAAACACCTTGTTTTTCTAATGAAAGCATAAGACATTTGGTTATATAGAGTTATGTACGTATAGTGCAAGTAACAACTAAAAATAATAAACAATAAAATGTCAAATATTGTGAGAAAGTCTGGATCAACATCAGTCTGTAAATTAGACTCATTATGTCCAATTAAAGGCACACCAATGATATCTGCTGAACCGATATCGTTGAGCCAATACCTGATCCAGCAAAATGTCTTAGATCGGCACCAATGTCTGATCCCAGTATCGGATCGGTGCATCCCTAATGTTTATACTCCTTAACCTGTTCAGTTTGCTGTCCATCATTTGGATTTTGGAGTGTTGCTTTGCTTTGTCTGAGTTTTAAACTAATTTTGAATGATAAAAGTCATTTGCAAGCATGTTAGACCTTCACATTCAAGATTTATTTAATGTCATTATGTTAAAATAATTCTACAAACTGAACTAGCTTTCACAAAAACAATCGACCTGGCATTAAATGTATTTAGTTGTACTTTCTGTCTATCCATTTTGCTCATTTGGTTGAAGTTTTGCAGTAAAATCTACCTTTGCAGCTTAACACATTACATTTTTGTCATGTGACGTCTGCAATACCAGAGAAATAAAAACAGGTGCACTTAATACTAAAATGACCAGTGTGTATATATTTCTGCTCAGGCCATATTTGGGAAAAGTTGAGCTAAAATATTCTCTCATACTTTGAACGTTATGTGTCTCGAGGAGTTACTGAATTTTCCGTTTCTAGTGCTGCTTATTTGCACAGACATTCACCTCGACCACATTTCACTGGACAAACCTAATTTTGTGGAGGAATTTGCGGCACAAACCGACTCATCAAATAGACATATACACAGAGCAGAAACTCATAAGGCTTTTGTGTATTTAAACTAGACACTAATAACCAAATGAATGTGAAAGTAAATACACAATCACAAGAATGCTGTTAAAGTTATGTAAGTGGGAAGAGCTAGTTCCATCATTCTGGTGAGTGTTTCTCAAATTGTGGTACACAGCTTGACTCAGTTTGAATATTAACTATTGGCTACAAAGGAAATTGCACAGCCGAAACAATAAATCCATATTGTGCGATATGCTAATGCTGCAGAAATCCTCAAAAATTTGGATGATTTATGGACTTAAAAACAGAGCCGAAAATCTCAGATTCACCTATGACCTCACAGACCTAGGACATGTGTTTTCTGAGACTCAGGTTTCTGTTTTTATGAGGAAGCAATGTTGGAACAAGATTAAAAACTCAAAAAAGAACCTTTTGATTAATGTCTCATTTCAGTAAAACATTGTTATTACTAAATTATAGTTGACCATTTTTTCAATCAACTATTAGCTGTAATCACTAAAATGAACGTGTTAGCCCTACTGTATTCCTAATGGAGATACTTTGATCCAGCAGATACCAGTGTAGGAACTGAAAAAAAATATATATTTTTTAATTTTCAAAGCTCTCTTAACTAGTTAGAAAATGGTTCATAGTGGCAACTGTTGAGCTATTGAGCTAGCAACAAGTTTATGTGACAAAAATGTTGAAACAATGAGGCATTCTGGGTCACAACATTGAGTAAATTGTAAATTATCACATCTAATTTAAGGCTCAACCATATATCGGCTGAACCAAAAATCATGGGACAAATACCTGATCTAGCAAAATTTCATGGATCAGCACAGATTTCAGTATTGGATCGATGCATCACTATTTCCAGAAACTATCAACTGAAAGTGTAACTTTCATTTGAGTACCTTTATCATTTACATTTCACTCCTGCTACTTGGTCTGGTACAAGTCCTGGTGATCAAACATGGCGGGTGCTGTGCGTCAATGGCTTTAGGTTTAGCCTTTTGCTATGTGCGCTAAAGGCTATGGAACATGTGCAGTTGTGTTTCCCCCATAATTCCTTGCCCCGAGTAGCGGGACGTTCTGACCGTTCAGACCCATCAGAGCGGGAGTTACAGTGTGAGCAGCAGTAGCTGAAGCTAATCTTAAAAAGACGTTGGGTTAGGGTTAGGGTTGTGTAGAGGGATTTTCCCGCTGCAGTCCCAATGGAGCTGCAAATGGGGCTGATTTGTAACGGCTACAAGCTAACAATGTCCTATCCAGTTAATATAATAGATCCATGGTCTGGTATCACAAAGCTGCGATGGTTCTCAAAAACAAGGAAGTACAATCAAACAGGAGCGAAGCAGTGTGTTGGCTAATTATTAGACTGTGTATTTTCTCCTTCTCCTTCCAGAATCTTTGCATCACAATTCCAAACTCTGATCATAGTTTTTAGGTTAGCATCAGTTAGTTTGCATTTTAACAGCTCTACATTGAAACATGCTAAAATTACCTTGATCTAACCATGTTTTGCTTCTCTTTCCTCTCAGCTTGTCCCAGTACAGTGAGGAGAACATGATGGACCCCTATAACCTGGCCATTTGCTTTGGTCCACGCTCATGTCGGTCCCTGAAGGCAACGACCAGGTCTCGTGTCAGGCTCACGTGAACGAACTCATCAAAACCATCATCATCCACCACAGGGACATCTTTCCCTCGGCTCAGGACCTGCAGGGGCCCGTGTACATCGCACCGGGCTCTGGAGACCACTTCTGGTGAGAGATCTGTGTTCTGGTGTTCGTCTCTGGTTTGAAAACATATGAGTGTAATCATAAACTAGACATAGCTCTGTCCTTCTTCAAATAACACGCACACAGGTGTTTTTCCTCAAATTAAAAGCTCAAAACCGCTTGTATAACACTTCAGCTTATTCCACCTGCTGTAACTTTGTTTACTTTTCTGACATAACCCACATCAAAAACCTCCATTTAACCCATTTGTAATCAACTTAATTAGCTGTGCCAAAAATACACTTTATTTGCCAATCTTAAATAGGTAAAAAGTTAACTTCCCATGCCTTAGCATAGTGTTTCCTCCATGACTTTCCCCCCTCAGCAGGCCACGCCCCCAAATATGACGCTTGCTGACTGTATTATCATAGTCATTTAAAAAAGCAAGTTTCATGTCAAGATGGATTATCAGCCGACGTCCTGGTGCTCTACTGTGCATGTAAAAGAGCTGCTGTCCATCTGGTTGGCTGGGGAAACTTTTGTGATTAAAACTACAAGAGAGTTAGCTGTTTGATCAGGTCTGAACCGGTCTGACAGACGTCTGTCTTCTGAGCTTGAGACAGTGTTTTCTTGATTTTTTCACTCCTGAATGTAACTTTAAGGTCGTTGGTCAATTTATTCACAAATGTTGATTAAGCAGCATAACTTTTTTTTTGCAAGTAATTAACTCTTGTAGTTAACTGTCACACTCTTGCTTACTTCTGTCTATTGGTGCGAGCACATTGCTCGTGTTGATAAACAAAAATCCTCTATAGTTAGTTAGTTAGTTATTTTATTTTAGCAAAATGAAACAAATGTTACAAAAATAACAAAAATAAAGAAACATGCATTTGTTTTGTTGTTCAAAGGAGTGGGATAAAGTTAAGAACTTATTTATCCACTCCCATTACTTCAACACATCAGTTTATGCTTCTGTAGTTTTCTCGGTAAAAAACTACTTATATTAAAGTAAAAAACAACGAAAAAGCACATTACAGACCTCTTTCTTTTTTTATTTATTTTGATTTCATTTTATTTTATTTTAATTTTAGTTTTATGTTTTTTATATCTGGCTTATGCTATTTCAATCTTACACCATCCTTGTTCAATTGTTTTAACTTTAATTATGCTGTCCTAAAAATATTCCTTGTTTTTACAGTTTTTTTTACTGTATTTTTTATTGTTGATGCCAGAGTTTATTTCTAGACCTGACATCAGCAGATTGTCCACTCAAACTGTGCTGATTACAAACACCTGCTCTTAACCTGTCAACTGCTGATCTTCACTCTCAGACCCTCCTTTCACTTTCCTCATGCTTTGCCAGCAGACTCCTGATTTTAAATGTTTGTGGATGAAGTTTAGCAGGTGATCTCTCTTTAATGAACTGTTTTTTTCTCCCTCAGTGACAGCCCGCACTGTGAGCCCCCTCTAGTGGAGGAACCTGCTCCTGACTTACAACTCAACAGTGACGATGGTGAGTAAACATTGTTTTCTGCTTACAAAAAAATACTTTTTTAATCCAGACCATACATTGCACGACTGTAACTTAGTGGGACTAAGACTATATTTACACAACTACAAACAGAACTAAGCAACAGCAAAATCTTTATTTTTGATTCAATCTCATTTTCTAAAATGTGACTTGTTTTGTGAGACCAAACTTTCAGAATGAAAAATATCTTAATATGAAAATAAAATGTATATGCGTGTGTTTTAATATATTGTTTTAAAATCCAACATTTGTCATGTTTCTAATAAGGATTTCTCTTTTCTCTTGTTTTGATACATGGATCACATTCCAATTTTTTTGTTGTTGTTGTTAAGCCTCACAGGAACAAACTAATATTCTGTGTAACTAGCATTCTGCTAAATAAAACATTGCTTTTCAATAAATAAAATTTTGTCTGCTTTAATGTAGTTTTAAGTCAGGAGTTTGTTCAAAAAATGTCTAAAAAAGTAAATTTTTGTGAAACAAAAAGGGACAAAATGACAAAACTCCCTTCAATAAGAATAAATCGATAATAAGCTGCTGTTTGCTTCCTCTGAATGAAAATGACATGGAATCAAACCTTTCTTAACCACATAAAATGACAAAACAGAGCTATAGAGGGACACATGAGGATCGAACCAGCAGAATTAAATACATACACCACTAAAGAACCATTACGGTCTTCGACATCGTCCCATCCAAAGTGACAAAGTCAAAACACTGTCTTTATCTACTTTAATGGACAAAATCGATTTATTCTTCCCACAGTGTGCACAGTCTTTAAGTCTTCTCTCAGATCCTGTTTCTTATAACTTTGCTGCTTTGCTTCTTGCACAGCCTTTTATTACAGTTTTATGCACTGGCTTTAACCTGCTTTGCCATAACCTGCCTTTTCCATCTCTTTCCTTCACTTCCTGTTTCTTCTTCCTGTCCTGTCCCCGTCCGTTCTCCTTAAACGCAGGCTCGTTGGCTGTTTCAGACTGGGACCTGTTTGAGGCGACGGCCCGGTTCGACTACACGGGACGGACCAATCAGGAGCTGTCGTTCAAAAAGGGGACGTGCTTCTGATGTACCGCCGGTGTCCAAAGACTGGTGGGAGGGACGCTTCAACTTCACCGACGGACTCATCCCGCACCAGTACATCATCATACCAGACACGTAAGAGTATTGACAGTCAGAGATGGGTGTATTTCATGCCTAGTTATTGGCGGGATATTAGAGCCAGTCAGTGTAGTAGCTTCTGGCAAATGTTCAGGGCATAGAGTGAGGGGATCTTTCACAGCTTTTAGTGCAAAATTAAAGAGTCCAGACACACTTTAGAACAACATCATATTCTACTACTCATAAGCTGTTAACCAGTCTTTATAGGACACATATTCGACCAGAAACAGCTGATGAACAAGAACGTTGGTAGATTTAATCCCATTAAAGTGAAGCTCACCCCCTAAACTCCACCCACATACACATTTCAAACACAGCAAACTCAAAGAAAGCATTGGAGAAAGCACAAAGGCGGGGCTTAGAGAGGAGAGCAGCAGTTTGGTTGGATTGACAGCAGGTGTCTGCAATTAGTGCTCAGTTTTCAGTGGACAAAACATGCTGATGTCACAGATAGAGTCTAGAAGTAACACCAGCCTTTGCAGTGAGATACAGGAGGTTTGTGACTGTTTGGACCTGAAGCTTGCTAATTTGCTCAGTTTGCACTTGGACAGAACAGTTGGCAATGCTATTAAAACCATATACAGAGTTTGATAACCAGAAAAAGTTGTTTCAGGGTTTAGCTTCTCTTTAAGGACATTTTTCTTGCATCATGCTTGATTCTTTTAGAAAACTGGGAAACGTGTATTCTTGGTGAGGAAAAACAGAACACATAAATTAACTATTGTGAAAGGTGCTGCTTATATTGGTTTTAAACATCTTAGGGGATTTAAAATTTTCCTTACGGCACAAAAAGGTCTATATGGTCACAAAAAGGTATTGGGGACAAAAAGGTCTATATGGTCCAAAGGCCAGACTGCAAAACTGCACCACAAATCTATGTTTTTAGATCCAACATCCACAAACAACTTGAAATGATAAAAACACTTTTTTACAAAAGTAAATAAATTACAAACAAAGTTTCTTTGTCACAAAAAGACTTAAAGCCGGACGGTGCAATAAAAATTATTTGTTGATCCATATTTCAGATTTGAGTTTAAGCACATCATAGCAGCAGATTCAAGACTGAGCTTAATCTAAGCAGGTCAATGTAGGTTTCTATTTGGTCTACTTTAAGAGTTTAGGTCAGAACCACAATTCTGAATCTGAACTGCACCAGGAATGAGATCTTAAATACCAACATTATCTGACTTTTAAAAAGTTTTGCAGACCACTGGCCCAACAAGGTCCACTTTATCATCATGACCATAGTTATTATTCAGTGCTATGTTGTTGTATAATCACCACCTCTGTTCACATTATGACAAAATCAGTGTTGAGAACAAGCTTTAGAAAATTAATGAATGAATAAACCTTGTCTTTTCCACCAAAATACATCATTTTCTGACCACCACAGACAACTGTCTATTTTTATAATAACTTTAGCTCTGATTGACTGTGCTTCAGTTTCACTTTGCTGTCTGTAAAAATGTGTCTCTAAGCTGTAGCCGAAGCCAAAATAGAATGCTTTTAGATAACAAAGCAGAACTACTAGTTAAATGCCTTTGTACGTTTCCACGTTTTTTCGTATGTATTTTGGGGGATTTCTGCAAACCTCAGCTGGAAATCCCGCAATTGCAGTTTCTCAATTTGCACCCGACAACAAATCTCCTGGAAAAACCCCGACTGTTAGCTTTTCAGTCTAAAATGTGCTTGGGTGTGTTTTTCTGCCTTATTTCAATATTAAACACAAAATTGAGCTGGAAGCTCCTTTTATTCTTATTTTTTTTATCTTCAGGGTTTTCCCGTAGACGTTCCCTGGGATTTCTAGTTCCTGGTGTGAGTGTATTCTTTAGAAAGTTAAGTGTTGTGTTGTGTTTCCAGGACTGACGGAGGCCGGGGAAGTCCTAAACCGGACCGGGACATGAAAGAGCTGCTGGAGGAGCGAGTGGCCACCAGAGGGAGCGCTGCCTCACCCACTGGAGCTCACGTGGCCGATATTTATCTGGCCAACCTCAACAAGTACGTTCACAACTGCATGGATGGTATTTTTTCATGGTCAAACATTTAATAAAACAATAATATCACATGAACATAAAATTAAAAACAACCTATCCTAAAACAGAATAAAGACCTTTTACCTAGTTAACAGTGTATCTGAACGTCAATCCAAGTTCACTCAGTCTGTCACAAATTCCATAGTCCTTTCTTCTCTTTGTCCAGATTCTCTCAGAGAAATTCTTAAGGAAAATGATGACGATTAATAGAGCAAAAGAAGGGTTTGAACTAAAGAGAAATATACTATAAAGACCAAAGCAGAAGATTGAATCTTTATTTTCTTAAATCTTTGAGTGAATCTTTATCACTGTATTGTCTGTATTGTTGTATTTTTGCAAATTAGTTGAAAATTGAAGGTTTATTACTTTTGAAAATTGTCTCTTTATATACAGAAAAAAAGAAAATATTAAGAAATAATCTATATATAGGCTAAGTATATAGGTTGTTCTTATACCAATGATAATCTTATAATTCAATGATTGTCTGTTTTTGCTAGAATTGCAAATGAATAAATCCACAAACTGTGAATATATTTCAAAGGATAATGCATTAACGTAAGCTGTTTTGTCCAGGATGAGGAAGCGTCCCGAGTCCACCAGCGTGAGGAGAACTTTCCGGGGCTCCGACAGCGACAGTCCCAGTGCAGGTGTCAGGACCGCCTCTCTGCCTGTGGGGGGCGCTCTGGTGAAGGACAGTCCAGACAAGAGACCAGTCAGTGCACACAGCATCCTCAACTCTGTGACCAGACACTCCTCACTCAAGAGCAAGGCAAGTGCACCTCATACAGCACTGTCCTGATTAAGACATTGAAGATTATCTTATTTTTATAATTAGATTTAGTTTGATGTCCTTGTGGGAAATATTTAGTTTTACAGCAGATATTGGTATCAAGAAGTAATTATCCAAAAACATACGCAGTTTACTTTAATTCTCGTTAATCCTGTGTGGTTGTGTGTTTTCAGGTGGAGAGCCCGCAGTTGCGTAAGTCGACCCCCGCAGGGCGCTCTAAGAGCTTCAGTAACCACAGACCGCTGGACCCGGAGGTGATCGCTCAGGTACAAACATCCTCAAAAGTCTTAAACAGTTTACTTAGCCTTTGTACAAACTAAATTTGCAAACTCAAATTCGGACTTAACTTCAAAAATTTTGAGCAAACATGAACACACCCTTAGTCTAAACATTTAGCTGTTTTTAGAGACATTTTCTCTGATAATTGAACATTAACTACTACATTTAAAGGCATGTTTTAACATGTTTGATTTAAATAATATTGCCTGAATATTGTAATGTAATGACATTTTTAGTTCAAGAACAGAAACAGTGCGTCTGTTTACTCTTCCTGATGAACATGTTGTTTGAATACTGTATAGTGTGATGTCTGAGGGTGTTTGTCTGTCCCAGGACATTGAGGCTGCCATGAGCACAGCCCTGAGTGAGCTGCGGGAGCTGGAGCGTCAGAGTACATCCAAACACACCCCTGACGTGGTGCTGGACACTCTGGAGCAGCTGAAGGGTGTGGGAGGAGGCTCAGGAGGGGCGTCCGAACCCTCCAGCCCGCTTCACTCCAGGCTGCTCCGGGACGAGGGACCAGGGTCTCACCACCCTCACCCGCTCCAGCGCAGTGCCTCTTCTGCCAGTGATGTGCCCTCTTCATTCAGACCCAAAAGTCAGCCGCGGAGCCCCCTCCCCTCTGCCACCTCCCCTCCCTCTCCTCCTCCGCTCTGTCCACTTCTGTGCCCTCTTTTAGGGAGCTGAGGCCTCCAGCGACCAGGCCCAAGCCTGTGGTGTTTCCCAAAGGCACCGGAGGAACAGGGAGTCCTGCCATGGGCTCTCCCACCTCCACTGTGCCCCCCTCAGCCTCTGCTCCAGGGGGTCACTCACTGTCCCACACGCCTCCTCCACCTGCTCCACCTCAGTCCAACGACAAATCATGTCCTGCTTAGGGACATTAGCCTCAGTGACATGGTCTGGTCTGTTTAACCACAGCTCATTTTGACAGAGGCTCTTTAAAACCACAATACTGTCAAACAGTTGTTGTGAAATGGAGATGGAACCCATTCTGAGAAAATAAAACTTTTACCAAGCTAACAAAGAATTAATACATTATATCCACTAAACCTATAGTTTGTTTATGGGTTCATAATTATGACTTAAATGTTGAGCTTTTATAAAGCCTAAATAATGCATGAAATCGTCCATGAAATACCATTATTCATTAATTCATTGAATGATGCTTTGCTTCATTATGAACAATGTAAAATCAGGGTGTTAACATTAAGTATTTCTTTGAAAATGATGAGAGATTTACTTCTCAATTGTACAAAACTAAACTTGAATCAAAATGAGTTTTGGTTGCAACAGGCCGACACATGAATATTCATCTGACATAACCAGCTGCACAAATATATGTAGCATTTGAGTAAAAGTGTCCAAAAGGACTCGTGCCAGTTTCCCCGATCCTCCTGCTCCACCTTAAGGACGTTTCCTCCAGTTCCACCTTAAGGACCTTGCCATCAGAGATTGGAGAGAGCGCTCACTGAACTCAAACTGTTTTCTAAAGAATCAGGATCCAGATGGAAATGTTTGTACTGGAGTGAGTGCAACAGAGGGCTTTGCCTTTACACACAAAAGCACTATTTAAATGTGTATTATAGACGTTTTTCTTTCTTCAAATGGCCGATTGCAAGTGGAAAAAGTGTTTGAACATGAAGACTGTGAAAAGCTACAGATACAGCACTGCTGCTTGTATAAAGTTGGACCGTTTTGAATCACACAAAGACTTAAAAATGGTCCAAATATGAGCAAAAGTCACGTGACCAAGAGCTTTATTATTTTATCACCTTTTTCATTATTTGTTGATGGTGATTTTGTTGTGTTTTTATTGTGGAGTATCAAAAAGAGAAATCTTAACAGCTGTGGATGGGAGAGCTTGGACAGGGGCTGGTCACATGTGCACACATGTTTGAGACATTTTACTGCGCAGATTATTCAGCCTAAACCGTATCAAAAAGATAAAACCTGTACTCTTATCTGTACATGTTTTTGGTCAAACCTTCTCCGTATTGATCATGTAGCTTTGAGCTAAATGTAGCACTAGTTGATGTCACACAGTAAGTAGCTGACAAAGTTCTTATTTTTACCCAGGCACTGGACACTGAACACAACCTAATTATTCAACAAACAAACTCACATTTATTATGTGCACTTTTATGTGGCTCATGTTTTGACTGAAGAGGTGGAGACTTGAGTCACTATTTTGATGACTTGTGACTTGATAAAACGGACTTGCAGTCCTTGACTTGAGACAATTGATGCTTCCACACCCAACAAACATTATAATTTAGATTAACAAACTGTAACATGTTGCTCTTCCACTTCTTTTTTGTGTCCAGAAATGTATTTTAAATTGAACATTTATTATAAAACAACAAACAATTACATTGTGGAAATATAAAATGTTTTTGATAATTTGATATAAATACTTGGACAGACTAGCTAAAAACAGAGAACGTGGACTTAAGGCTAAAGATTTGACTTACTAAAAACAATCCTAAACAAAATGTTCTCTTCAGTTTGTAGCAAAACAGGTTATAAATGTGTTCTTAGCCAATTCCAATCATATAATGTATTGTCTATCATCAAAAGTGGCTCTAAATACTATCAATCGCTTTGTCTGAACTGTAAACAACTTATGTTGACATTGCCCCTGAAAAAACACACATTAGACCATCCCTCCTTTATCAAGCATTTGCTCATGTGCAAAATAGGTTAAAGGGAGCAAAAATGTCAGATTTTTTTTCCTCTTTGTTTTTTTAAAGTTATACCTATTTTGTCTAAGATATTATGTGTGCATTTTCAAGTAGTAAATTGAGTGCAAACTGTCTTCGAAACATACAAGCAATTCAGCACCTGTATTTATAAATGAGTGTCTTACTGTCCAATAAAAAGTGAAACTCATGCAGTGCCAAATTAAACCAGTAGCTTCATACAAAACCTTTTAGGAATATTGTAGCCATGTTGGTAGCCATAAAATATTGACTCTTAGTGAGAATTTAATTACTAAAAAACCCTTACAAACTCCATAAACCTCAAATACGTGTGCACCTGAGGCCAGCCCTTCGACACGTGTATAGCAATAAACAAACGAGCAAGCTAGCTGTTTTAAACCAGAATATTTCGTCTCGGCTCAATGTAACTGACCAGTGAAAACACGGTGGTATTATTTGGGACTCTGTGGTTTTCTGTGGCAGCTAAAGCATCGTTCAGGTTTGTTTTGTTTGTTTGTTTTCACATTTGCTGTTGCCATGGACAGCACGCTAACGACAACAAGGAGATTCACTTTGGGACTAGGACATTCGAAAGGGTTTTTTTAATATTTTAATGTTTGTTGTTTGAAATTCATAACTGGAAACGTGACGCAGAGGATAATGGAGCTGCGCTGCAAAGATAATGTATGTAATCTGCATCTGTTGAAGTTACTGGAATCGTGGGAAGAAGCTTGTTTGAGCATCAAGTTTGAACGTTTTAAGACCAAAAACAACAAAATCTGCGTTAAGTTACAAGTCCTTTTTATACAATGTGGCTCATTCTTTTACCAAAGTCTTATCAAAATGTCAGTTCTTTATTATTAGAGGAGACTATGGCAGCCTCCTCATAGTCTAAAAAGATAATTAATAATTCTAGCATTGTAATCAACATACAACATGTTATTTTTTATTTTATAGCATCATTATATCTTGTACTTTACCTTGAAAATATAGACTCGTTAAACTGCAAATTCACGTAATAAGTGAGCTACGGCCTACACTGATCAGTTGTTATTGGCACTTCCAACACGGTATCACAGAAAGCATACACCACGACACATAAATAGCGTATGATGAGCACGGTTTTGCACCACAATGTGAAAAAAGTAAAAAACACAAAAGTTTTAGTTTAAGCCACATGGGGACATTTTTTTTTTTTAGGTTTAAAGTTTAGAGCTGGGGCTTGGGATAGGTTAATATTAGGATATATGGATTTTGTTAGTATTCATAAAGAATAACACATCTTTACAACAGCTATAGAAGTAAAAGTGCCCAAACTTTGTTCTTTGGTTGGCCAAAACTAGATGATTTTTTTCTTCGTGGGCCAAAATGTATTACATTGAAATGTGCCATAGGACAAACATATGTTTGTTTTGCATTCAAAAAGTTTATTTGAGAAAAGATGAAGAATAAAATGTCTTTTATTAACATGTTTTAGGAGATTGCACTTGATTTGGTGTCATTTGGCAATTTTTTTAGCACAAAATTGATTCAAACAATTAGTCATAATAAACCTGAACACCCTTCGTGGACCAAATTGGATCTTTGGTGGGCCGAGGTGGGCCACTTTGGGCACCACTGGTATTTTAGATTTTTTCAAAAGTATATGCAGTACTTTTAACTTCAGTAAATAGACCAAAGCAAATGCAGACATTTGTCAATGCTTTTTAGTTTTAGTTACAGACGATTTGGCGATTACCTTGATGCCAATGTGGTCCTCGGTGAAAACGGGTTTGACACCCTTGCCCTAAAAATATAGCCAAAGAAATAGGTTTTCTATAGAAACATCCATGAGGAGGCCTATCTTCAGGCCTAATACAAGTCCATGAAAGCACACTCGGAATTTGATTGTTTTGTTTTTTAGTGCTACAAAGACATCGAAACTAAACTTGGTCAAAAGTTGATATACTTTAACCAATAATCCTCTACTGACTTAGTAATAAAATAATATAATTCAGCATGCTTTGCACCAGGAGAAGTTTCAAGACCTGAGACAAAACTAATTACTACAAAATGACTCCCTTTAGCTTTAAACTTATCAAATTTAGTATCTCAAAAAATGAGTTTTGTCTTGTGTAACCATAGCAACTTCAGTGCTTGCACCAAGTATCCGAGGCAAATCAAGTATTGATCATTAAACTTTCTCATTTCAACCAATCAAACTTGCTCAAATCAAATTCACATCTTGGATTCTTGTAAATTTAGATTTTGCAGATTTTCTATATTTTCTTTTGCAGCAAGTGAGAAAAGCACAACCGCGACCACCTCATCCAACGCGTTTTATATAATTTTTTTTTTCATGTTGATTGTTGACGCTTTGGTGAAAATGTGGAACAGTGTAACAGGTGTAAGTTAGCATGTGTGTGCCTTTGTAAAACATGCATGAATGTCCAGTCCACCGCAGTCGAAGAAAATCACTCTGTGACCTAACAAAAGGACCATGTTTATAGATTAATAATATGCACTCTATGTATGTGGTTACAGTGACAGCAGGGACAATATAGACCTTTTAAGTCTACAAATGTTTGATTTACATTTGATTTGGCATCAGCTTTCCTTTGTTGACAGAGTGGCAGAGTGGTTAATGAAGAGATACCTATTGTCACGCAGCAAAACAGGAAGTAGGCTTTTAATCTGTCCAACGACTTCCTAGTTCTCTCAAATCCTTCAGCACATGGTTAATAAACTAAATTCCATTGAAATAAAAAGCTAAGACATTAGTTTGGGGCTTCTTAAAGCTAAACAAGCAAGCCAACATTCTCCTCAAGACAGAAAGAAAAACAGAAACAGATATTGTCATTGTTACAGAGTCCAATAAAATTACGTTTGAAGTGAGGCCGTGGGCTGCTGTAACTTTTGCTCTTCGCTCTTCCAAACATGACACGCAAAGAAAACTTACAAACAAATGGTCTCTGTTTATATAGTGCTTTTCCACCTTACAAGGCACTCAAAGCGCTTTACAGTCAGGGATCACTCACCCAGTGTACGCAGACACTGAGCAATGTGGGTTAAGTGTCTTGCCCAAGGACACTACGACAATCTACTCTTGTCGTCCCACTGTGGCATCTGGAGTTCCAGCTGTCTCCCATCCAAGTACTAACCAGGCCCTTATTCTTAGCTTCTGAGATTGACGGGATCAGGCTTTGACAAGCAAACACAACATGTAGGCTACCTGATATGTTTGACTTTATTTTAAAAACACAAGACTATGTAAATTCATCTTGTGCCAGCACACAAGAAGCTACATCTGTCACTGCATTTAAAATAAAGCTGGGTGATCTGGGGAAAAAAAAAAAAAAATCCTCATATTGATTGATATCTATTTTCAATTGATTTTTTAGCCTTTCCTAACAATAAAGAAAAATGGCTTTTATAAACCAACAAAAACCCCAAAACAAAAACGTATATGTTCTATTTTTTCAATTAAAAAAAAAATTAGAAATCAATATTTTGCCTTAAAGTTTGGTTTTCGATCTTTTGATTCAAAACCCACAATCATTAATTGACCATTTAATTCTTTCAAGGTGGCAAGTTTTGTTTAAAGGAGACATCCTGGGTAAATTATTTTCTAAGTTCTTAACCTTGTTCTTACTGCCTTCTCTCATCTTAGTTTACTCATAGTTTTATTAGGAATGATTCCTGCATGTTTCAGTAATCTTGTATTGTCCTGCAGCTGATGATTGAGTGGTCAGAAAAGCCCTGTCCTCACCTACCACCTATCCCCACCCACTTGTCTGTATGTATTATTCAAAAAAGCTAGACTTGTTCCTAGTGTTAGGGAAGAAAACCTATGCAGATACTATCATATTTTTTGGCTATGAAGTCACATCGTCGTTAAGGTGCATGTTTTCCAGTTGATTCGACCCAACCTCAGAGACGAACCTGCAACCTTTCTGCTGTGAGGCGACATTGCTAACCACTCTGCCACTGTGCCACAGACAGTCACTAAAAAAGGTTCTATAAAGGGTCTATTCTTGTCACTTGCGGATTGTAACCCAGCTTTATTGTGAAAAGACCAAAACACATTGTAGCTCGCTCAATTGTAGCTGATGAATTTCACTAAGCATTTCAACTTTATCAATAGTATTAACCCACCTATTGACAAAATTGCCAAAAATCTCTTTTAAATGAGGCCTTCTTTATCATAAAAAGTATTAAAAGACTGTAAAGCCAATCAGAATCATGTACTTATCTTAAAAACATACCAGATTTTAATATGCAACGAGCCTTTTCTGTGATTGGTTGATCGTCTGTGTTTGAAACCGCATTGATCCGCTTGAATTACAATTTTTCAAACTTCATTTCCGTAATCATACGTCTCTCAATTTGTTTAAAAAGTAGTGATATGTGAAATTACACTGTTTGTTTGTACAGTATAGAAGTACAATGATGAATTTTCACATTATTTCTTGTCGCGACAGCACAAAACACATTCTTGTCTCAACATTTCTTCATTAAAATGTAAAATATCTTTCTTAACGCCAGCTGTTTGTCCACTCAGATCCAATCATCGAACAAGCTTTTTGGCCTGCGTGCAAACTGTGTGAGGATGATTTGAATATTGTGATAAATGCATTTGTTTGTTGGGAATTTGAACTTAAAAAAAAAAAAAAGAAGAGACTGTAATGTTAAATCTATTTATAGTTTTATCTGTATTTCTGGAAAAATCCTGTGTCAGATGTACTTTGTATATACACACGTGTACATTTCAGAGGTACATTTTTCTGTTTTCTCTTCCTTTTTGGTACAATATTAATGTACAGTAATAGCAATAGTGGTTTAATCGAATAGGCCTTATATAATTCTATGTGTAGTTCTTGTAGTAAATCTGTTTTTTTTTTTTTTTTAATAAACATTGCTTGCTATAAAAATGACAGAAGGCTTGGTTAACTTTGTAACAATATGTTTAAGCTTTTGTCTTAGCAATAGATTATTCATCCATCCATCCATGGGTCGCAGAGACAGCAGTCTGAACTAGGACACCCAGCCTTTCTGTCCGCACCTGGGACTGGCCATAGGTGCATCCAGGAGAAGCACAGAACGCTCCCTCCATGGTCTTGTGGCCTTAGATTTTTTTTTTTTTATCTGTTGCAGCCTGGAAGAAGACTGCAGCATGTGAGACGTTCCAAGGGAAAACAGGACAGGTCAGGGAGCATAAACTCTGCAGTAGTACAGGCAATAGGCTGTAGATGTGTGAAGAGCACATAGCGGTATATGAAACACCCTGGAAATTCTGGCAAATATGTTCTTCTTCTCATAAGCATATATAGCAAAGCAAATATTCACAAAGTTACAAACAACAGCAGATGAACTCTCTAGATAATCACGTAAATTACTGCGACTAATTTAATGACTACTTTTCTTGGGGGAGGGCCCCCAAACCCCTTTGCCCAAAGAGACAATTTATGCTCAAATTGTGTGCCTGTGTAATATACAATACTGCTTACATTTTACATTTATGCTATACAAATTGAGCCAGAATTTCTTTGCTGTATTTGTGTTGAAAAAAAAGGCGAGAGACATAGTCCTCCAACGTGTCTTGGTCTTCTTTCTCCTCTCGGTGGGACATGCCTGGAATGTCTCACCAGAGAGATGTTCAGGAGCCATCTGAAACAGATGCCCGAGCCACCTCAGCTGGCTTCTCTCGAGGAGCAGCAGCTCTACTCCAAGTTGCCATTGTGTGCATCAGCTCGTCACCCCATCTCTAATGAGCGCCCATCCACCCTGGCCTGTGCTGTGGAGGAAGCTTTTTTGACCCTTGTATCTGCGATCTTGTCCATTCAGTCAGTGAGGGCTGGAAAATAGATTGGCAGGTAAAACACCTTGTTCCAGCTTGTGATGTCATTATGTGATAACACAATAAGTGCTTCATCTATAGAATCACTTGGATATTTTGATATTAAGTAATGTTTATTAAGGACAATGTACAATTACATTAAGCACAATGGCAGAGATGCTTGTACCAAAATGGATATACAGTAAATTCATTGATAAATTCATTTTAGCTGGCCAAGCTGTCACTGATGATGTGCTTTTGTAAAGAAGTAGCCAAAATAGTAAATAGGCTGAGCAAATAATTTAGCCCTGATTTCACATGGAACCATTCGGACAAAAGTGAGAGTAATCTTGACTTTGAGTTAAGCAATAAATTAATTTTTGTGATAGAATTCTTAATTGAAATCATATGTTACAACACTGCAAATGACTATCCTACTTTAGTTTATTAACTCTAGGTAGACTAATAAAAGTAGCTTCAGCATGGTCAAAGTGCAGATTTTAAATAGTTTATTGAAATGTTTTTATGTAATTCATAAAGCTGTGTGTTGTGATAAAACCGTTTCAGCTGAACTCTGGTTGCTGTTTCCTCTGCTCATTGATGAAAAGATCAGTCACAACCTCAGCTCAAACGCACTGATGTTATCTCCCAAAAGGACGTACGTTTAAAACACAGTGACGGGGGCGTCGTTACGCACCGTGCGTCAAAACGACATCTACCGGAACACGCGATGGCAGACGCAGCCTACGCGCATTTCCGCCTTTTCCCGCAGATTTATGGGTGTAAAAGAGACACAGCGGTACTTCCTAAACAACACGCCACAAAAGAGCCACAAACACTGGGGTTTTGTGAAGAAAAACAACCGGAGAGCTAGCTTCAACTCCGGCTACAACCTGCGCTGTACCTGCCTGTGTCTGGAGCGGCCACAACAGGTGAGTTTTAACCTTACATAAGTTGTTTTTACTGGAAATTAGGCTGTTTATAAGTTGATGTAGTTACTTATTGGTGACTGGAAGAGCTTCATAAGCAGCTTAATAACTTATGAAGCAAGTTTAAGGTATTTTGAGCTGATACAATTTGGCAACATGACAGAACTTGTTTTATGCTTTGTTTACTTTGTGCAAACTTGGTCCAACTGTCCCGAGCAAAACATCAGCCTGTTGTAGTGACATTTTACTGCCCTTGTGTCTTTCAAAGGGATTGTGTACTAAACATAGTTATACACACTTTGTGTAATAGGTTTTCATTCATGTGTAGACATTGGTGGCTTATCAAATATATTATATAATATTTGCAGCAGAACAGTTAAAATGTCACTTGCAAAGTAGTGTGTTGTGTAAGGATATATGAGAAGCCTAAACTTGAAGTGTAACTACTGTTATTAAGATTCCATGTAACTGAATCAGCAATTTCTTATCCATAAGGTTACACAATTATAATGTGTTATAATGTTATAATAGTAGACTAATCAAATCATGTTGTTTTTTGTTCTACATTAGGATTTGACCCATAGAGACAGAATAATTACAAATGAAATGCACTATAATTGATTAAAAAAAGTTTTGAAAGTAGGCTAATGAATCCCATTATAAATAATTAAAAAAATACACAAAATTTGGAAATGTCCTTAGAAGACCTACAATTTAAAGGTACACCGTGTAACTTTTTGACCAAAAAATAAACTTGAATAAAATTACATTATGTTTTTTGGATTTAGGTGTTTTGTGGCACTAAATAAAAAATAAACATGTATGTATTTTACTCTGAGTGAGCTTGCAGGGCCCCAAAATTAACTATTACATGGTTACACATGCCCTATTTAATTTTTTTTTCTAAATCCCTAAGGCAGTGGTTCCCAACCTTTTTTCCTCGAAGCCCCCCCTGACTGAACGGGAGACTTGTCGAGCTCCCCCTGTTTAAACCGGTGGCCTCTAAATTGTTATTGTATAATGAAAATTAGAATTAAAAACATTTATTTCAGACAAATAAACAACTATTGTAGTGTTTTGGTGCTTAGATCTGTGTTTTTACTGATAAACTTTCACTTATAACTACTTTTAGAACTTGACCATCTGACCAGACAAAGCTCTGGGGACCCCCTGGAATGTCAGGCGCCCCCCAGGTTGGGAACCACTGCCCTAAGGGAATCTGTACTTCTGAAACCAAGGTCATCTTCCACTGTTCATGCAGAGAGCATTACTCATGATCAGAGTCTCATCCTCCTCTCCAACATCTCCCACAGTCCACTCTTCTCCCCATCACAAATTAAAAAAAAAATTGTTCCAGTGACGAGGGCCTAACCACTGATGCCGGACCCCTCCCTAGTCCAGGACATGCTTGATCAATCACTGTTTCTGAATGTTTTATTGAATTTTTTGATGTTTTATTTTTATTTCCTACCATTCATGTTTGCTCAATTAACAATCTCGTCCTCAGAGACGACAGTTGTTGTGATTTTGGGCAAAAAATATATTGATTTGATTTGAAATACACATTGTTGATCATCAGCTTAGTGTTCCTCAAAGTCATACCACCCCCAACCACAACCCTGAAGAAAACAGCACTGGCCACAACAGACAAAATAAAACATTTAAAGCGTCTTACTGCTAACACTGAATGAGAAGAGCTTTTTGAAGAAGAAGAAGAATATTCTAGTGCACTTATCAATGTTTTTGATTTGTTTGCTTAAGTTTTGAAGTGCTACTTCAAAGATGGCGGTGATGACGGCGAGTACAACCAATTACCTGTGGTCAATGCAGGACATCCTGGGACAAGGAGCGACGGCCAGTGTCTACAAAGCTCGCAACAAGGTAGTAAATGCATCTTCTGCTTATGATCTAGAATATTCAGCTTTATCTTCTTTTATACTTTTGTCTTCCATGCTCAGAGGACCGGGGAGCTGGTGGCTGTGAAAGTGTTTAATGTCGTCAGTTATAATCGCCCACACGAGGTCCAGATGAGAGAGTTTGAAATGCTGCGCAAACTAACCACAACAACATCATCCGACTGCACGCTGTGGAGGAGGTGGGTTTTAATCAGACAAGTATCTCAAGATCAGGACGGAGGCGTAGAGACACTTACAGAGCCGAACAGAAAGATTCATGTTAACAGATTCACTGCCGTTTCCTGTTGCTGTCTGCTCACATCACATATAATAAGTATAAACATAAAAGAAATAGGAATGTACAACTAGAGGTGTGCAATATATAAAATTTTAGATAATATCATGGTTGTTGTCTTGAATATATGCCAAAAATGAGTATCGAGTATAATGTTTCAGTAAAGAGGCAGCAAAAAAGGCTGTAAATAAAACAAAAATATGACAATTACATAAGGCGTTTTTGCACATGAAAGTACCAAGAACTAGTCCCAAGATTCCTCCAGTCCCTGTTTAATCAAGGAACTACCCTATCCCCATGTTTGCGTTCTCACAGAAACAGTTCCTGAAAGTGGGTCTAACTGGCTTTGACATTACCTGTTTAGTCTGGAACATTTAAATAGGTGCTGTTAGGAAACAAAAGTTGTCTTTTTCAATTCCACATAAAACTATGATCTACAAAACCTAAGAACATGGTATTAAAAATAAAACACTGTACCGTATATTTCAAACCATGAGCACACCTGTATATAAGCCACGCCAACTACATTTAAATAAGAAAAATGATAATGTACATTTATAGGCCACACTTTTTAATAGTAAGTCTATGAAAATCTATCATTTTGCTGCAGTTTAAAGCTTGTGAAAAAAGTAGCGGCTTGTAGTTCCGAAATTACGGTAATTCTTGGAATAATTAAACTACTATTTACAAATTAAATAACTATATATTTTGGGAGTTAATGCATTACATGTCTTAAGTTGACCAAGAATGTCTCGATGGTTCATTTTTTCTGATCATTAAACTTCAACTAAAACATTTAAAAACATTTCATTCAATATCGCCCAGCCCTAGTCACTAGATGTTTTCATGCCCTAGTCACTAGATGCTCGCCTGTGACTTCAAAGAGCATTTAAAACTGACTGCTTTGAACCCAGTAAGAAGCTGTATTATGGTAAACAAAGAAAAGCTTCATGTGTTAAAGTTAATTAATGACTCTGAGACAAAGTTAGTAGATTTTTGCTCAACATTGTAAACATCTGTTCACTTTGAATCATTATTGATTGTACTTAGACCAAGTACAATAAATAGTTGTTCAAACACAAACATATTGTGCGCTAATAAATATTTCAGTTTTATTATCGTCCCATGCCTATTCTCTTGCCCTGAATGTGGTGAATAGAATATAATAACATGAGTTTGGATGTTGGTGCATTATTAGTGACACATGTAAATATTGTGTTGTTCGTCTGAAGCTGGCGTCGAAGCAGAAGGTTCTGGTGATGGAGTTTTGTCCTGGAGGAAGTCTGCTCAGTGTTCTGGAGGATCCGGAGAACGCTTTTGGTTTGGCTGAGACCGAGTTCCTCACTGTGCTGCAGTGTGTGGGTCAGTCACTTTTATTCACCATTCATAATATACATAACACTTTTTTAATGCTTTTCATAGTAACTTACAAACATAGACCATGACTCACAACCTTTTCTGACATGAGTAACATTAGTTTTATTTCACAATTCAATAGCCCTGAGTTTAAGGTAATTTAATGGATAGTAGATGTTAAGTATTCACTTTTTACTTGTGTAAATGAACTGAATGCCTGTGACTATATGAACTGTATCTTAATCCTCTGTTGTCTAAAAAAAAACTCTCCTGTGTCTGATGAGTGAGCTATGCACCACCAAATGTACCAAAGACTAATGGCTGCATGCACCACTGAGCTCGACTTATTGATGCAAAACAGATGTTTAAACCCTGACTTTTGGGACAAACTGCTTTTGTAAGGTGCAGAAATAATGCTTTTAGTTGGGCTGCATGACTTGATTTGAATATCTCATGATTCGACGTGTATTAACGTTTTAAAAATCAGATTCTGTTTGCATTTCAAGCATGTCAAGGAGAAAAAGACAATAGGCCCTTTTCACACTGCGCTGGGCTAGTTCCGGTCTGAAATTACCAGCGGATGATCCTTTCCTGTCTATTCATTTATGTAGAAAACTAGCTGAAACGCTGTAAATTAATTAAGTATTTAATTGACACAAAGAGAAGAACAAGTTACAAGCAGATAATCATTTGCAGCAGGTTAAGACCTTCACATAAAAGTAAATATTCACCTGGGCATTTAGCTCGATCCAAAACTACACACTTTTATTAACACATAGTCTTTCCCTGGTGAAGTATTTCCCTTTTATTTGGAGCTCTGAACTCGCTGCCAGTGATTATCTAGTTCAGTGTTTCCCAACCAGGGGTACATGGACCTCAGGGGGTACGCGACCATTTGCCAGGGGGTCCTTGGGATGATTGCAGATTGAAAAGAAAGGTAGAATTGCAATATAGTTAGATCATGATTATCGGGTACTCAACAAGAAAAAGGCTGGGAACCACTGATCTAGTTGAAATCCACTCTCTTTTTAAGTATACACTGATTTTATATCATCTTGGCAAATGGAACTATCCACAGGTATTTGCAAACCGAAACAAGCCAAGTCGCAATGTGTAAAAAGCCTATTGCCTGTCAAATTCTACAGTTTTGAACAGCAAATCAGTAGATTTATTTCTGCTTCTTGTCATTGTTTAAGATGATTTTTGTGTTTTACAGTGAACAGAGTGTGAATTATTGCTCTGCACATGTAAAGTTTATTGCTAATATATCTTTATTGCTAAATACATAGAAAAAACACATTACATCTACTTTAGTATTACAATTATGATTCGATTGTGATCAATTGTGCATGTCCATGCCTAGTCATTAGTGAGTTTACATGAGAAATTGTAGGTTGTCTGTAAGCCCGTGAGCTGTCTTCAAACCTGTTTAACATGACATTCTCTCTCAGTGCAGGGCATGAACCACCTGAGGGAAAACGGAGTCGTGCACAGGGACATAAAGCCGGGAAACATCATTCGTCAGGTGGGAGAGGACGGACGATCCATTTACAAACTCACCGACTTCGGAGCGGCGCGAGAGCTCGATGACGACGAGAAGTTTATGTCCATTTACGGCACAGAGGAGTATCTGGTGAGAAGAGCTTCTGATCGTCTGTAAGCCTCAGCTCTGCTTCCTGTCACATGACACTAACCAAAGACCAGTCCTACATCATGACTGTGGGAGATGTTTGCTAGTTAATGTAGAGCACTGGTTCTCAAACTTTTCACACCACCTAGTATTTTATTTGACTGTCCAAGTACTTCTGGAAGGTCTAAATGGACTATCTTAGGTCTACAATAAAGTTTAAAATGAGGTCTAAAGCTATAGTTGAAAATAGGGGTGGAAAATTGCTTGAAAACGTCAAAAGATTTTTGTTTTTTGCAGCGATCGAAGTCGCTCAGTTTTGTTGATGCAGCCACTGACTTACACACTGCAAAAACTATAAATCTAGACTTGCTTAAAGTTACTTGGAATCAGAATTTTAATCCTATTTTGAGCTGTTTTACCTGGATAAAAATTTAATTGCTTATGTAATGCAGAACATTGGTTTCAAGACATTTTTAACTGGTTATAAGCGAAGTTGGCTTAAATAAGAAAAAAAATTGCCAATGGGGTCAGAACAATTTTCTTAACCCATTGGCAAATAATTTGACTTGAAACAAGAAGCAATGTCTTGAAATCAGTTTGAAACACTTTGAAACAGGGACAAATATTCTACGTCTCTACAATAAATGTAGATTAAATTAGTCAAAATCCTTGAAATTAGGTTTGAATTGTAGAATCAAGCAACTTTGACTTGTCTTGAAATTCCTTTTTTTTAGTGCACACACTCTACTTGTATAATACACACAAAAATACAATATTTGCCAAGATGTCTGAAGAAACCAAGCGTGAACTTGTGTAAGATCTGACTGAATGTGTATTATTATGCTGTGTTAACAACTGATGGTGGACCTCTAAATCATTTATTTATTTAAAGGTTCACCATTTTGTGTGTTGAGGTAAAAAAAAAAAAAAAGTGAATATAGATAAACTAACAAAATTGTGGCAGCAAAATCGAAAACTGAACCGAATTGTGACTGAAGTGAATCATCCCATCCCTTGTAGCAAATGAAAGGTAGAAATGGTAGGTAAATAAGTAAGTAAACTTTATTTTATAGCACTTTTCACACATGAAATCACAAAGAGCTTTACAACAAATCACAAAAAACAGGCATAAAATCCAAAGAAACAGAGGCAATGAAAAACTTTCCTAAATTAAAGTGTCTTTAAAGTCAGCCTCATGCGGAGACTTTGTGCCACTGCCTGAACAGACTGGTGTCTTCAGTTTTAAACTTAGTTTTATTTATTGTAATCAGGTAATGATGGGATGTTTATGTGTTGTTTTTTCTTGTGAACCGACTCTGTTGTATTCATACCTTGACGGTTTTGGCTGCACACTGTGGCCTTCTTCAGAGGTGTCACTAGTGTTCCTGTGATTATCTGGTTTATACAAGTTTTGGACATTTTCCTCATTGGGACAGCAGGACAATGGCGCCATCTGCAGTCCGACCTCTTTTACTGATTTACACTCTTCTTCAAAATGTAAATAATGATCACCAGAATTTAAGCTTAATGAAACTCAACCATCAACCCATCTATTTATAATAAGTCGCTGTCTTGTGGGTTGAATACGACTGTGGAAGTGCCAAAGCATAATGACAGTTTATTTGACCGTATAAACTTATTAAAAACATATTAATCTGTTAACATGGTTTGCACAGATTAACTAAATATGTCTTTTCCATGACTATAACTTTTTACACACATTTTGATCCACTGATACAATAATTTATATATTTATAAATATCGGAAAAGATGAAAGTTTATCATTTTGTCTGGCAAATGTAGTTTTGGCTTTATCACTATTTTCTGTGTTTTTAGTTTCAGTGGCAAACAAAAGACCACCAAGATTTCTAAGTGATCATTACAGATTATAATTAAATGAAATAATAGTTTTTCATATAATTTACAGAGGCACATTAATTTAACCCTAAAAAACATGGACAAAAGTGTGTAGTTTTCTTGAAATTTTGCGACTAATCAAGTTTAAATTTACTAAGACGCATTCTGAAAATCATGTTCACTTTCCAACACTTTTCAAAAAAATCAATAAAATTATAAAGAGTTACTGTGTATTATAATAGATTCATTGATAGCTCTCTCTTTCTGTGCAGCATCCAGACATGTACGAGCGCGCCGTCCTGAGAAAACCTCATCAGAAATCTTACGGCGTGAACGTGGATCTGTGGAGCATCGGAGTCACGTTTTACCACGCGGCCGCTGGGACACTGCCCTTCATGCCCTACGGAGGACCGAGGAAGAACAAGCCCACCATGTAAGTCCAGCATTATAACACTGTAGATAGAGTAGAGCAATCTGGTTAGACAACATTTTCAGTAAAACATAGTGAACATGATTGTATTATATTTCACTAACATTTTGCTGCTATACAACTATGATAAATATTTACCACAAGGACTCTTACACCAAACTAAGTACTAAAGTTAAAACTAAGCAAAGGTAGTACTTTTGAGAGTCATAAGTTTAAAACATTTTTACACTTCATTTCTGTTACATTTCGTGTTTTCAGGTACAAAATCACCACAGAGAAGCCGACAGGAGCCATCGCAGGAGTGCAGAGAGTGGACGGAGGACCCATCGAGTGGAGCTACCAGCTTCCTCACAGCTGCAGACTCTCACAGTACGAAACACAACTATAGAGGGATTTTTTCTTTATCAACACGGGCGATGAAAGAGCTGCCACTCATAACACAAACAGTGGAAACACGTCCAAAAGAGTTTATCACTGTGCGAAAACAAAAGTTCTGCTGCTAAGTCAACATTTGGGAATAAAATTCAACCTTCATTCATTCATTCATTCATTTTCTACCGCTTAATCCCGTTAGGGGTCGCGGGTGACTGGAGCCTATCCCAGTAACTTTGGGCCTTAGGCGGGGAAACACCCTGGACAGTGGCCAACTCGTCGCAGGGTTAGACAGACAACCATTCACTCTCTCATTCACTCACAGGGAAACTTTACTGTGATGCCATTTAACCTAAGCATGCATGTTTTGGAGGTGGGAGGAAACCGGAGTACCGGAGAAAACCCACGGTGACACGGAGAAAACATGCAAACTCACCCAGAGAGATCATGACATGTTGATATGGTCCGACCCGGGAGTCGAACCCACGACCTTCTTATGGGAAGCCAGAGCTCTAACCACTTGGCTACCGTGCACCCTAAAATTCGACCTCACGATTCTTAAAAGTTACATTCAGGTGAGTGAAAAAACGGCGAGAAAAACATTGTCTCAAGCTTCAGGAGACAGACGTCTGTCAGACCTGATCAAAACGCCTGATTTTTTTTTCCAACCCAGTTATGCCACACTCCCATCACTTTGCATTGGTGGCTATGCTAGCAGAAGTTATAATTTATAATATTTACTTCCAGAATTTGGGTAAGGTTAGGGTTAGGATTAGGGTTAGGTTAAGTTATTTTGGTTAAGTTTAGGATTTGGGAGAGGTAAGCTAACCGGGTCACGGCATAGCTGTGTTGGAGAAAATAAAGACGCGATCAAAACAGCTGTTCTTGTTCCATTTTGATGTTTTGTTCAAAGAAGTTTCCTCAGCTAAGCAAATGGAGAGTGACTTTTTCTGCATGGAGCATGTGCAGTAGTGCGGAAGTGACGTCGACCGAAAATCCCTCTACAGCATTTAATTGTTTAGATTTTATACATTTTTAACTTCTTCCCACTTTTACTGGACATGTGTGAACAAGAACCATATTAATTCAACTAGTAATTCATGGAGCCTAAACTGCCTCCCTTTCAGAATTTACCCCTCTGAATGTCTTGTTTTGTGTTTTGCTTTTACCTAACTATCCATGCTCTGTTGTTGTCTCTGCAGAGGTCTGAGGGCGCAGCTGGTCCCGGTTCTGGCCGGAGTCCTGGAGGTGGACCAGGACAAGTGCTGGGGTTTTGACCAGTTCTTCACGGCCACAACAAACATCCTGCAGAGACTCGCTGTTCACCTGTTTTCACTTCAGCAGGCCTCGGAGCACTGCGTCTACATACACCACTACAGCACGTACGCATTCATTTGAACTAATTATTCTACATTTGTAAATAATATATATGTGCAATTACTATATGGTTAGTGCATCAGCTTGCCTTGGTTCTCAATGTAAGACTGACATTATGACTTTCCCAAACTGCTGCATAAAGAACTTAAATAGTTCAATTTCAACACATCAGGCAGTTTTTTTTTTCCAGTGAGGGCCATATTTCAATCCAGACAAGTGGCGGACATTGATGTCACAAAGTTTCATTCGTCTTTTAAATAGGCTATTTATTTTATTACTGTCTATTCATTGAGATATTTCTTAAGAACACAGGATTTATTATTATATATTGTATAACAAAACATTTTCTGCACATGATAGAAGTTTAGTCTACTGTGCATGCTCCATGCAGAAAGATACGATGTCCATCTAGTTAGCAGAGGAATCTTCTCCTGGCTCCTTGAGACAGTGTTTTTCTGGCCGTTTTTTCACCTGAAAGTAACTTTTAAGGATTGTGGGGTCTAATTTCATTCACAAATGTAGATTTAGCAGCAGAACTTTTGTTTTTTCACAGTGATAAACTCTTGTAGTTCGCTGACAACAGCCCTGGCTCGAGTTGTTGCCACAGCTCGGTCAATGACCGGCAGCTCTTTCTGTATATTTGGTGTGTGCGCATCGCCTGTGTTGATAAACAAATAATCCCTCTATAAAAGAGCTCATAAAACTGATAAAAACACCAGTTGGTGAGAATGAGAAGACAAATCTTGATTTCTATTTGTTGTAATAGTTGAATTATAATCCTCTGCTATAAAATTGTGTGATTTATTTAGTTCTAGTTACCAAAAGGTGTCACCAAAAGGAATTCCCTCTACGTAAATTAAGTAGTAGTTATTGGCCGATACTATAATTCTTGGTATTGATACAATACCAAGTATTTTTGAAAAAAATGATACCGATACTCAATACCAGTGCCATCAACTTTACTGATTAAGGCATTTTAAAAATGTGTATATAAATAGTTTCAATACACTCTAAAAGGACAAACAGATCAGCAAAAACAGATAATAGGACCTAAGTCTTGGAGTACATGGATCAGCTGTATGCAAATCTTGATTCAAAGGAGGTTTTCATTTGTGGAGATTTTAATTTAGACCTCCTAAAAGTATCAACGCATAAACCAACTGAAACTTTCATAAATTTGCTGTATAGTAACGCCTTCTTCCCTAAAATAACAAGACCAACTCGGATAACTCCAAGTAGGTCATCTCTAATTGATAATATATTTACAAATGTTTTTCATGAAATAATGAGTGGTATTCTAATCTCTGATATAACTGATCATTTGCCAGTTTTCATAATTTATAATACTGGAAATAAAATAATTGATGTAAGGGAACATAAAGATTCATATAATCGTATAAGGGTAAGAACTGAGGATAACATACAGGCTCTTAAAATAAATCTTATTAATCAAGATTGGGAAAATATACTAAATCAAGTGGATGTAGATGTAGCTTATAATAATTTTATGAAGATATTTAAACGCATTTATGATTCTTATTGTCCTGTGAGAATAATAAAAAACATTAAAAAAAATAAAATAAAAAAACCTTGGTTGACGAAGGGATTACTGCAAGCCTCTAAAAAGAAAAATCTCCTTTATAGAAAATTTCTTACTGAAAAAACTGAAGTTTCCGAAAAGGAATATAAAAAATATAGAAATAAATTGACAAATATAATGAGGACTTGCCAAAAACAATATTACAGGACACAACTTGATAAAAATAAAAATAATACAAAAAGTCTTTGGGATATTTTGAATCGTATTATCAGGAAAGATAAAAAACAAAAAAATTCCTTACCTACATTCTTTAATAACGGCACTAATGAAGTTAAAAACACAAGACAAGTAGCTGAGGAATTTAACAGGTATTTTGTTAACATAGGACCTGGGCTAGCAAAAACTATAAAACCAATGCAAAAGGATACTCCATTATTGTCTTTTCCATCAAATCCACACTCGTTTTTCTTAACGGCAACAAATGAGAACGAAATCATTGCCATAGTAACTAAACAAAAATCAAAAAAATCAACTGACTGTGACGGTCTTGATATGGTCATTATAAAAAAAGTGATTAATGAAATAGCCAAACCTCTATCCCACATTTTTAACTTGTCTTTTACTTCTGGGAAATTCCCATCAGCAATGACATCTGCTAAAGTGATCCCCATTTTCAAAAATGGGGATAAATACACATACTCAAATTATAGGCCAATTTCAATCTTATCTCAATTTTCAAAAATTCTTGAAAAGTTATTTACAAATCGAATTGATTCCTTTATTGAAAAACATCAATTATTAAACCATAATCAATATGGATTTCGAACTAATAGATCTACTGAATTAGCCCTGGTAGATCTAATAGAAGATATAACAGATAGCATAGATAACAAAAAATTTACAATAGGAATTTTCTTAGATCTTAAAAAAGCATTCGACACAATTGACCATGAATTATTAATTAAAAAACTTGAGAAGATTGGAATCAGAGGGATCGCTTTGAACTGGATAAAAACATATTTAAGCAGCAGAACACAATATGTCCATATAGATGACTATAAATCAAAAAGTGAAAAGATAACTTGCGGAGTCCCCCAGGGTTCTGTGTTAGGGCCCAAACTATTCCTGATTTACATTAATGATCTATGTTATATTTCATCTCAACTAAAGTTTGTTCTGTTTGCTGACGATACCACTATTACTTGTGCCGATGATAATCTCTTAAGTCTTATATCTCAAGTCACCATCGAATTGGAGAAGTTAAAACATTGGTTTGATTTAAATAAAATGTCCTTAAATCTGAAGAAAACCAAATTTATGATCTTCGGCAAAAAAGAAACTAAAACACAAATACAAATAACAATTGGAAATGTAAATATAGAAAGAGTAAATGTTTATAAATTTCTTGGGGTGACATTAGATGACCAGCTGTCCTGGAAACAGCATGTCTCAGACATAAGAACAAAATTAGTAAAAAGTGTGGCAATAATGAGCAAAGCAAAACATTTATTAGACTACAAAGCCCTTCATGTAATTTACTGTTCTCTTTTGCTGCCCTTCTTAAACTATGGAGCTGAGGTTTGGGGTAACACATATCCTACTAATTTAGAAACATTGTTTAAAATACAAAAAAAGGCTGTGAGAACCTTACACGGAGCTCCATATAATGACCATACCAACTTACTGTTTTGCAAGTCCAGACTGTTAAAATTCTTTGACCTTGTGAACTATAAAACACTGCAAGTAATTCATAAGGCAAGACATAAAAATTACCAGACAATATACAAAAAAAGTTTGTAGACAAGGACGACCCTTACAACTTCAGAAAAAAACTAAATTTTGCCAATCAGCCATATCGGACCACATTAAAAAAAATGTGTATTACACGCACTGGAGTCGATTTATGGAACAGCTTAAATGATGAAATTAGGAGTTACACTGATATAGTTCAATTTAAAAACATTATAAACAGTTTATAATCCAAAAATACAATGAAATAGAGGGATAGAAGGGAAATAATAATGTAAACATATACAAAATGTATATAATTTTAGTCAAGTCAAATACAAGTATCTTAGTTGAGGCACTAGTGAAGTAAATTAAAGTAAAAATATAGGATAAAATAACAGCACAGAATAATGTTTATTTTTCAGATTGTAAATAATTGAAGGTTAAAAACAACCAAACCGGATATAGTTTCTTTAGTTAAATGTCATATGGTGATTGTAACTGGGGTAGGACTCGACAAGTAACTTGTTACTTTTTCCTACTCCCTTTTGTGCACCTTTACTGTAATGATTTATATTTGTTGTGTTGGCAAATGAAATGCAACATGTGCTCAAATAAATAAAAATGAAATGAAATGAAATGAAGTCAGTTTGTCACAAAACAATGAAAAATCTGCGCCAATAATTCTAAAAATTACGCCTTGCCTTAGCATCTGCATTTGCAAAGCAGTATCAATATTTTTATACGAATCAATACTGAAATTTTCGGTATCTTTTGTCCATATCACCCAGCAGCCTAAGTCAATTAAAAAAATAAGTATAAAAAGTAAATTTGCTGCAGGCCTGCTTAAAACTGTTCTAATGCCACATCTAGTCCCAGGCTGCAGTTTTCCCAGGTCAACATTTGTGCTAAAAGAATCTGTCTCTCCTCAGAGTGTCCGTGTTCCTGGAGGAGATCAGCTCTCAGACCGGCGTTCCTCCACAGCAGCAGCTCTTGCTCCACCTGGGCCACGAGCTGCCTCTGGAGGGAAACATGAAGGTGGTGAATCTGCCCCACACGTCCCACAGCGCCCCCTGCTGCTGCTCAGCTACAGCCCTGGGAACAGCCCCAGTCTGCCCTTCAGAGAGCGTAAGAGAACGTTTGGAACACTAAACACACAAGTTCTAATAAAGATAAAGTTATAAATGTTTCAACTGCTCATCCAGTCATAAAAGATTATAAGTCTGATTTTGATTTATGATATTGGTAAATTCTCAAGCTGGAGAGAAATCCATCTGCGCCCCACCAACTTGAATGGTTTGGAGTCTGAACCAAAGCTGTTAGCAAAGACGCCAGCAAGTAGAACCTAAATCAAAATCAAAACCATTGTTAGACTTAGTTGGCGTGGATGTACGCGTTTCTGCTGCTATTGCTTTTGTAGTAGAAGAATTACTTTTACTTTATTACAGAAAATTACACTTGTTAGATACATCATTACGATTTGTTACTGTGATTTGTTAAGCACAAACTGAGGTTGACATTAGTTTACAAGTCACCCAATCAGCTCAAAGTCTTTCATTCATTTCTTTTCGCAAATGTTTTCAGCAAAAGAAGTTCCAGATGAATAATGTGGAAGAACTCAAATTAGAGTTAAACACATATCCATTTTGCATGAGCCAGGTTTGAGCTGACACAGACACATAATCTGGAAGCATCATAAACAGTGAGCAAATTACTACAAATTAGCTGTTGTAATTGACAGAGTTTTTATCATGTCACAGTGTGTATTTGGATTGATTTATGTTTCTATTGTCCTGCAGCTGATGCCCAAGTAGTCAGAAAATCAGTTTTACCTACCACCCTAGCAAAAGCAGTTACAAGTAAATAAGAAAGATGCCATAGAAAAGCTACTTAGCTATACTAATACCAGGTCGATTGATTGAAATTCATATTTCCATAGTTCATCAATGCACTTTCTTTATAGATATAATCTGTAACCTGGCTCATGCCAGATGGATCTGTGTTGATTTGAGTTCTTCCTCAGTATCCATCTGGAACTTTACTCGCTGAAAGCGTTTGGGAAACGGTGGGACATTTAATGAAATACAGCGAACTGATTGGGTCTGCGGTCGACATTATATATGCTTTCTCAGAGCAGAGGTGTAGTAGCATGAGCTCATTCAAGGGTTGGTGGAGTTATCACAATGGATTTTCACACATGTCCATGCACTGCATGAGTTTACAAGTCAGATGTCTTAAAAGTGCTTCTCAATTGGGAATATGAGCATTCACAAACAACTGACCAGGACACCTGGGCATCTGCAGCAGAAGTCTAAAAGCATCATTGTAGGCCACTGTTTGCTTCCGAAATGTCCCATGTCCGATAGTTCCACCACAGATGATCTGTGTACAGTGCAGTACAACAGGCTCTGAACAATGAACGTTTCACTTATAGTAACACAAACTGAAACACAGCGGCTGTTCACAAAGCTTAAAGACCGAAAAATTAACAAATATATTATTTATATTTCTTCTTAAATTGGATCAGGCTTAAACATTATTTCAAATCTTGTCACCTCATAATTTGTCACTAAATATTGTCTATAATTGTTCTTTATTTTATTATTTATATGTTTTTGTTTTGCAGCTGAGTCTCCAGTCATTCCAGCTAAGTTTGACGTTGTCGCAGACTACAGTTTTACAAAGGTAATTCTCATTTTCACATTTAAATCCTAAACTCATAACAAACTTTGTATTTTCTTCAGGCGATAGTTGGAATTGTTCATCAATATCTGAGAATAGTCAAAATGCTGCACTTACATCGAGACCTGCTGTTACAAGGATATTACTGCTACATGTAAGAATGTTATTTATGTGTGTTTTAACATAGTATTTCCGGTGTTTTTCTAATCTGTTCTGTGCTTTTTCCTCAGTATGAAGTTACGTGGAGAATGCAGAGACGCCATGTTTAGTATTTCAAAGATCACCTTAAGACTTGAGTCGTGTTTTAATGTTGAACAAAGAATCTACGCTCTGTGAGTAACAAATGTGAATAATGAATAATGAATGTTTCTGCAGTTTATTAACAAACAGAAATCAGACCAGACTTTATTTAAATTAGAATGGGACAATTTTGCCTAAATACATGGGTCACAAATTTTATATAATTTAAATTCTGTTGAGCCTTAGAAAAGCACATTCTGAATAAACATGTTTTCAGTAAATTACAATATTACAGCATCAGTGTAGTGAATTTGAAGGTGCTGTACAAATAAATAAATTCTGTATTTGAATTTCAAATGTTTTTGTTCTAAGTTCTTCCAGTGTAGATTCTGCCGACACCAGTCAAAAGCTTCATCAGGTGAGTTGAAATAAATAATTTTAATTCTGCCATTGCCACTTGTTCTCTTGTTACTCGGTCACTTCTTCTCTCTCTCCCTCTTCTCTATTTCTGTCTTTCTCTTTCACTCTCTCTCTCTCTCTCTCTCTCTCTGTCTTTCTCTCTCTATATTTCTCTCTCTCTTCTCTTTCTCTGCCTTTTATCTTTCTTTCTCTCTCTCTCCCTTCTTCTCTCACTTTCTTTCCCTTTCTCCTCTCTTTCTGTCTCTTTTTTCCCTCTTTTTTTCTCTTTCTATCTCTTTCTCTACCTCTCCTTGCCTTTCTTTCCTTCTCCCTCCTCTCTCTTTCTTGCTCTTTCTCTCTCTCTGTCTTTCTCTTTTGTCTGTCCTATCCTTCTCTCTTTCTCTCACTCCTTTTCTGTTTCCCTCTCTTTTCCCTCTCTCATTTTCTCTCCCTCTTTCTTTCTTTCTTTCTTTCTTTTCATTCTCTCTTTATCTCTCTTTTTCTCGGTCATTCTCTATCAACTTATTTCCTTTTCTTTCTTTCTCTGTCTCTTTTTCTTTCCCTCTTTCTTTCTCTTTGCACCTCCTCTCTTTCTTTCCTTCTCCCTCTCCATCTTGCTCTCTCTCTTTCTCTATAGCTGTCTTTCTCTTTTTCTCTGTCGTTCTCTCCTTTCCTCTCTCTCTTTCTCTCACTCTCTTTCCATCTCCTCTCTCTCCCCCCTCTCTTTCTCTCCCTCTTTCTTTCTCTTTTCCCCCCTCCTCTCTTTCATTCTCCCTCTCTCTTTCTTTCTCTCTTTCTCTCTCTCTCTCCTCTCTTTTTCTGTCATTCTTTCCTTTCCTCTTTCTTTCTTTCTTCTCTCACTCTCTTTCCGTCACCCTCTCTCTTCCCCTCTTTTTCTCTTCCTTTCTTTTCTCTCTCTCTCTCTCTCTGTCTTTACACACCCCCCCCCTCTCAAAATCACCAAATTTCACTCAAAAATCTATACTTTTACCTTTTACTCTTTAGTATTTACCTTTAATTAGTTTTAATTGTTTTTTTCCTTACTGGTTTTATGTCAGATTCTGTCATGTGTGTTTTTACATTTACGTATTACATTTACATCTGTACGTTCTGTCTTCAGGTTCATGAACATTTGCCCGTTTACAAGTCTGGGATTCAGGAGTTTCAGGATCGACTGGACCAACTTCTGATCGAACACGCAAAGTTCTCGGAGACTCTGGACAACGACAAGAGGTACGACGACCAGCGCAGTATTTATACAAACTCACTTTATTGATCTACGAGAAGAGACAGAACAAAGAGACTCTAAGAAAAGCAGATCAAAAGTATTAAAACATCTCTCTTTTTTCTCTTTTTATTTCGCTCCTCTAACACTCTCTCTTGTTCTCTCATTTTTTCTCTCGTTTTATCTATTTCTCTTTCTCTCTCTCTCTCTTTCTTGCGCGCTCTCTTTGCCTGTCTCTCTCCCTCTCCCTTGTTTTCTCTGCTATCCCCTCCTTCATCTCTCTCTCCTTCCCTTTATCTCCCTCTGTCCTTTCTCTCTTTCTCCCTCTCTCTCTTCTCACTTTTTCTCTTGCTCTCTTCCTGTCTCTCTGTCCCTCTCTCTCTCCTGTTTCTCTCGCTCTCTCTCTTCCTCCCTCTATCTCTCTCTCTCGCTCTCTCTCTTCTTCTCTGTCTCTCCCTACCCCACCCCTCTCTCCCTTGGTCTCTCCCTATCTGTCTTTCCTTCTCTCTTTCTTCCTCCGTCTCTCCCTCTCCCTCCCTTTCTCTGTTTCTCTCTCTCTTTCCTTCTCTCTTTCTCTCTCTCCTCTCTTCTTCTCTCCCTCTCTCTCCTCCCTCTCCCTCTCTCTCTCCCTCTCTCTCTCCTCCCTCTCCCTCTCTCTCTCCCTCTCTCTCTCCCTCCTCTCTCCTTCTCTCTCCTCCCTCTCTCCTCCTTCTCCTTCTTTTTCTCCTCTCTCTCCCTATCTCTCCTCTCTCTCTCTCTCCCTCTCTCTCCTCCCTATCTCTCTCTCTTTCTCTCTCTCTCCTCCCTATCTCTCTCTCTTTCTCTCTCTCTCTCCTCCCTATCTCTCTCTCTCTCCTCTCTCTCTCTCTCTCTCTCTCTCCCTCCCTCTTTCTATCCCTCTCCCTCTCTCTCTCCCTCTTTCTATCCCTCTCCCTCTCTCTCTCTCTCCCTCCTTCTCTCTCCTTCTCTCTCTCTCCCTATCTCTCTCTCCCTCTCTCTCTCTCCCTATCTCTCTCCCTCGCTTTCTCTCTCTCCCTCTCTGTCTCTCTCTCTCCTTCTCCCTTCCTCTCCCTCTCTCCTCATACCCCCCTCTCCTCTCTCTCTCTCTCTCTCTCTCCCTATCTCTCTCTCTCTCTCCCTCTCTCTCTCTCCCTATCTCTCTCCCTCGCTTTCTCTCTCCCTCTCTGTCTCTCTCTCTCTCTCTCTCCTTCTCCCTTCCTCTCCCTCTCTCCTCATACCCCCCTCTCCTCTCTCTCTCTCTCTCCTCTCTCTCTCCCTATCTTCTCCCTCTCCTCCTCTCCCTCTCTGTCTCTCTCTCTCTCCTTCCCTTCCTCTCCCTCTCCTCATACCCCCCTCTCTCTCTCTCTCTCTCTCTCCCTCTCTGTCTCTCTCTCTCTCTCCTTCTCCTTCCTCTCCCTCTCCTCATACCCCCTCTCTCTCTCTCTCTCTCTCCCTCTCTGTCTCTCTCTCTCCTTCTCCCTTCCTCTCCCTCTCTCCTCATACCCCCTCTCCTCTCTCTCTCTCCCTATCTCTCTCTCTCCCTCTCTCTCTCTCTCTCTCTCTCTCTCTACTGTAGTGTTCAGAAAATGGAGATGTTGCTGCAGAAGATTGTGGCCGTTCATCATCAGTACAGAAAAGACAGAATGATTGGAAGTAAGTTCACATCTTTATTATAGTTACACTTCTTACACACAACGTTTCCTTAAATATGTCATGAGTTGGTGCAGAAATGGTAGATATAGGTTACCTTTATTATTGTTTTAAAGAATAAGTATTTTTTAAGTATAAGTATTTGAAGTTTGACCTGATTAATGAAGTTAGTGATAGAATAGATGGTAAAATAAACATAAAAATCATTGTTTAGGCAGTGTTATTGTGTGAACTTGATGACTTAGTACATTTATATATTAACATATTTTCATAAATTATAAAAACTTATATTATATAAATTGTGTAAAATGTAACTGTGTACACTAATCTTTATTATTTGTATTTTTTCTCACAGAGCTGCCGTATAACGATGAACAGATCCACAAGTTTGAAAAGTAAGTGTGGTTAACAATAACAACATTACTCAGGTGTAACAACAGCTGGTCTTGTCTCTAATCTCTCGCTCTGATTTCCCAGAATCCAACTGGCGCCAACATAAAGAAAGTGAAGTCTTTGTTCAGAGACGACTGTGTGCAGAAATACAGAGAGCTGCAGACGACTGCGCACGCGTGGAGCAGGTCAGATACACGATTCAGACAAGGATTTATGGTTTAGTTAAGTGTCCATAAACTATCAAATCATATCATAAATTATAAATAACTAAATACATAAATAATACTCAAAATCTCTCATAACATTACGACTAAGTTAGCCCAGATATTCTTTTAATTGAAAAATACTCCTCAACATTCTGACTGAGGCAAAAGTCCGATAAGTCTGTTTGGCAGAGACTTTATAAAGTAGCTTTTTCTGTTGTCACGGCAACTGTGCAGACTTAAGCTAGCTTGTTTGCTACGGTAGTTGGAGCCAGGACTATACAAGGTCTAAAGCGGAATCAAATCTGGACTGAGATATACACCGTAAACAGTGACCACCTTAAATTGAATAATATTATGACAGATTTATGTTTATTTGGGCATGTTTCATATATTTTCAAATAGATTGTCCTAGAACAATGAGCAAAGTGGATTGTTTTGCTAAAAATATAGTATAAAGACATTGTTTTCTCACTGGAAATTAATCAAAAATACAACTGGTATTGAAAAAGAAAAATACATTAGATTCATTTGTCAAATCCTATTTTCAATACAAGAAAAACTAGTGCCTAGTTTAAACACAAGTTGAATAGGCCTGGTCTAGGGGGTTCAGCCGCCTAAGGCCCAAAGTCACTGTTATCGGCTCCAGTCACTTACCTCTAATGGAACAAGAGGTAGAAAATGAATGAACATTTGCGTACTTTTCCTGTGTTTCCCTCAGCGTTCTTCAGGAAATGCAGATCCGACTTCAGGACTTCCACATTTTCTCTCTGGACTTTTGGCTGATCTGGAAATGTCTGAGAAGAGACAATACAAGGTGTGTATTTTATAACAGACACAAGTGTTTTTTTTAACAGTAAATTACTTTGATAATGAATATATTTATATCATCAGTCGTTAGATCAAACCATATACGCGCTGCACACAGAGAAATCTCTACATCTGACGGGAATCGCACCCAAGGACAAGGACCAGATGGTTTCCAGGTTTGTAAAGTCTTTGTCCATCTGCTCTTAAAGGACACGTACTATGGAAAGATTTTTATTTTAACTTTCCTCATCAAAGTCATACCTGAAGATTTATTTAGCTTCATTTACACTAGTTTGATGCATTTTGTTAGTCAGTCCTCTCATCTCCAAGCGTCAAAAAGACACATTTAGAATTTCCCAGATGTGTGACGTGCTAGATTGAGCTCCGAGAGATGTTTTTAAATTCATAAATCCTCTCCAAACTTGCTCTGGGTATTTCTGCTGTGAAATCAGTTTCATTACCACGTCAAAAAATATAAGTGCTTGTCACAGCTTGGCCAGCAGATGGAGCCAAAAGTACTGTTTATTTGTTGGGTTTGCCTTGGTCTCATGAGCTCAAGTGTGTTGTAGTTTTCAATGTAAAGTTCAATTTATTTCATAGTAAATTATTACTAAATACATGGGAAAAACACAATAGGTTTTCTGTCAGTACATTTTCAGCATAAATTCTCAAATTGTGCAGCTTTAACCCTTGTGTCCCGTTAGAGAGTTTTAATCAATTTTTTGGCATTTTCCATTTTTGAATTGTCCACCATTTCAATGATTTATTGCTACAAACCTTAGTTTGAGTCATATTTTCAAAAACTATACTCGCAATTTTGCAAAACCCCAGAATCATGTCATTATTTTACTCCACCTTTTTTGATGGCTGTAGTAGATCATTTATTTTTCACTTCTGTTCTGACTAAAAATACCAAATTTGAAAACAACCCTCTGTGTTTTATTATTTGTAGTTGTACAGACTTAGAAGACTTAAAAGTAGATTACCAGAAGAGGTGAAAATGTGACATTTTTTCATAGAAAATGGAAATCTAAACTGGATTTTTTTTCCAGCCACAACTTTGACTTTGATGATTTTGTAGTTTTTGTGCAGAAGCAGTTTGTAGTTTTTTCTCTTGATCTGTTGGAGCCATTTTGTCCCATTTACTTCCATTAGAAACACTTTTTGTTATTGCTCTGAAAATTCACTGTAAAAGTGTGATTTCCCAAACTTTTGTTTTTGTTCCTTTTTAGAAAAGTGAAGTGTCTGGATTAACAGATTTAAGACAAAAAACTTTGAAAAATAAACATTTTACCATAATTTTACAGCCGTCAAAAAAGTGAAGGAAAAGGGCGCTAACAAGATTAGGACTTTTTTTAACGGACACAAGGTTAAAATTATGTTGTACTCAACTAAGTAAGTTACTTATTACTATTTTTCAACTAAGACTAGGTTTATTTCAGTTTTTTTAATGCTCCTATACATGTTTGAAATGTAACAGAATCAGAAAAGACGTATTGTGATTTTTCTCTTTATTTAAGAAAGAAACCATGTTATCAATCAATAATTCACCTTTTGTTCATTGCAAAACACTGACAATAGTTAAAACGTCTTAGAAATAGAAACAGGTCCATTAACTTCCTGTTCAAACCTGCAGAACTGATAAGCCCCGCCTCTTCATTGTAAAATGTAACTTTAAAGAGAAGATAAATCTGGCTAAAACCTAGTACTGGTCATGCTTACTAAAATAAATCGCAAATAAATATATAACTGCTAACTATTTTTTAAGAAAATTGACTTTTTTTTTTATATTGGTTGATAACATAAAATTGTGTTGCCATGGTTACTCCTGCGGTTCCATTGGTGAACAGTTGCCACAAAAACAACACTGACAGTGCCCAGTTCTTGTCTCTTCCTCTTGATTATCTTCATTGTCACTAGATTCCACATTATCTTCTCTTTTTGGCCACTCCGGCTCAAACTGACAAGGTTTAACCCAGGAATTCATGTTACTTAGTTACCTGCTAACGCCTGTTACCTGACACACTATTTTATTCATAACCGCAGCAAAATGGCCGCCTCCATGTCATTTCTTTAAAACACTATTTTGTTAAAACAAGAAATACTTCCAAGGTATTTGTCCTGCATTTGTATAAGTGATGATATTATAAGTGTTTTAGGGTAAACATGTGATTATAATTCTGAACCCTACATGTTTTACTCGCAATCCTAATTTTTAAGGTGGGCGGGGATAGGTGGTAGATGAAGACAGGGGTTTTCTAAGCACTCAATCATCAGCTGCAGACAACACAAGATTACTCAAACACGCAGGAATCAATTCAATACAACTTAAGGTAAACTAATGATGAGAGAAAACTGCTGTAACATGATTAAAAACTCAGGAAAGTAGATTTTACATATAGGTCCCCTTAAAACTGTCACCATATTGCCCCAGCCCTGAAACATACTGTGTTTCCATAGCCTATATATATGTTTGTTTTCAGGATGCACCATCTCAAAGACGAGATGGAGATTTTAGTCCGAGAGCTGCAGTGCAACAACAACATCATCGAAAGGCAAGACATTTTAAACATTAATTTTATGGACTATTTTCTCCCATACTTACATTGTATCTTTACCTTTTCCTTCAGTTTGGGGGCCATGAACTCTCCAGGACCAGACGCCAGACCTTCGACTCTCTGAAGCACGTTTTGGAGCTAAAAAAGAACCAAAAATACCAACTTTCTCCATTACATCCTCGTTAGGCAGAAGACGAGGATCATTTACAGACTATTCTCTTACCACAGGAAGCTTCCAACGGAGAATCAATGAAATGTGAGTTTTAAAACGCCCAGAACAACAAAGGAGGAAATGGTTAGTGGACGATAGCAGCTCGATGCTAACCTCATTATGGCTTTATGTTTCTCTAATGGGACAATGGACTCAGGCACTGATGGACTTTATACATTTACATTTTGAAGACAATGTTTCACCGTGACTCAGCCATCTGTGCCTGAAGCTTACATTGGACTGGATTTTGGACATTTTGCTGCATTAATTTAAAAAAACAACTTAGTGGATAGAGTTGACAAAATGTGAACTTAAAGGCGCTATGCACAATTTTTTAAAGGTCCTTGTTCTTTAAAATGTAAACCTTAAACAAAATTAACAATTTTAAGATTCCTACACCAGTCCACAGGTTTTGCTCACTTTTTGTATTTATTTTTTTAAAGATAAAAGCTTTGAGTCGAGAGTTTGTATCAGGATCTGTGCAGCTGCAGCTTTGAGTTCAGTTCAAGACCAAACAATGAGTTCCTCCTTCCCTTTACAATGTGGTTGCTAGGTAACAATTGTGGATTCCCCTCCACATGTGTCATATTTACTGGACAAAAGACAATAATGAACTTCACCAAAACAACCACATTGGGTAAAATCAAGCTAAATGTTTAGTGAAATCTTAATCATAATCATGTTTACCATGTTTTACTAAAAAAGTAGTCGAACCTGTCACTTGTGCACTTAAATGTTTTGAAAATTGTTAATAAACTTAAGCAAACAGCTCAGAGCAGTGAAATTTTGAGGTCAATGACTTTAAGAGTTAAATTGAATGTTTTTATGAGTGTAGAAAGTATGATTTTCTTGTGACTTTATCTCACTTAATTGGTGATCTAAAGTTACAACTGACCGTTTCTGTCAGTTTAAGTCAGGGGTGTCCAAACTTTTTGAAAAATATATGGAGAAGAGGGCCACATAAAAGATAGAAATGAAGGGAATTCTTTAAAAATAAAATGCATTTGACTTAGTTTTGATGAGCCACACTTTAAATAAGGTGTTGGACATTAATTTTAGGTTTGTAAAACATCACACTAGTTGTTATTTAAACTATGATGACAGAACTGTTCAAATTAACAAAAAAGGTAACAAAAAAGCAAGTCTGAGAGCTAAAAAATGTTCTCCAAGGGCCACACTTGCCCCCCAGGCACAGTTTGGACTTACAGTATATATATATAAGTCAAGCTAACATCTAGCTTGATTGACTCAATTCTGGCAAGTGACTCTGATTGGGAAACGACAAGCCCACGCTCTCTCTATATAGTCATTATAATAATTAATTGGGCAAGATGTTAGCATTTTGAAAATAAACAAGCCAGCTGACGTTCTGTGCACAGTCAATTGTCTGCAGGATTGTCCACCGTGTTTATTTCTATATAAGCCGTATGTTTTTGTTCAGGGTAAATAAAATAATCTGTGAAGCTGTTTTTTTGTAGTAAACTCAGGTACTAAATGATGTAAACATGTTACTGCCGCTAATGACACAACATCATCATTTTGTTTTTTATGGGTAAAAATGTAACATAATAGTTTGTTATGATGGCATTTTCCTGTAATACATCGGTTTACATTTTTTAGATTCTTCAATATAAAACAGTTGCATCATGTGTGGATGTTTTCTTCTAAATATATACAAGAAACATACTTCATTACAATGTACGGTGTTGGTAAGAGCACTCTGAAAATGTATTATAGATACCACCAATGAAAAAGTAAATGTCACTAAATGCAGTCACTCTAAATTTGTATTCTGAATATGTATTTTGCAATATATTATTTAAATGAACTAATTCACTTTTAGACCCTTTCCTGCTCCATCTTTTCCATATCCTCTGCTGTCGTCAACTAACTTTGTCCTTTTCCGAATCCCTCTGTGAATTTCACTTCACTGCTTTCACTTTGTCTTTGAGGAAAAAAAAACGTTATTGGAAACCACAGTTCTTCTCTCACCTCTCGACAGCTCAGCCCCAAAAACACCCACGAGACACATCGAAAGTTCTGTTTTTGTGACGGTAAGACGTGGGACGGGAAACCCCAGAGAAGCCGTGATGTAACTCCTATGAACGGCAGAATTTACTTTTGAGACAAGTTTAAATAATGGCATTACTAAAAATAACATGGAGCTTGTTGTTTGTACTTAAGTAACTGGGGTTTTCCTGATTGTGTGGTTCTTAGTTTAGACTCACTTCACTGTGTCTTAAGTCTTGGTCTGGAGTCTGAAGTCTTTGGTCTGGAGTGCAAGTCATCTTATTAAGTGAATGCCAGAAATGCTCAGAACAAACTTAAACTTGGCTTGTAATGTTAAACCATCCATTCTCTCCTCTTCATAGAGGCACCAGTCTGAGCAGGAAGACCCAGACTCCCTTGTCCAGACACACTTCCTCCAGCTCTTTCGGGGTAATCCTGAGGAGTTCCCAGGCCAGTCCAGAGGTGTAGTCCCTTCAACATGTCTTGGGTCTTCCCTAAGGTCTCCTCTTGGTGGGACATGTCCAGAACATCTCTGAGACTGAAACAGATGCCTGAGGTACTTCAGCTGGCTTCTCTTGACGTGGTGGAGCAGTGGCTCTACTTCGAGTTCCTCCCGACTGACCTCCTCAACTATCTCTAAGGGAGCATCTAGCCACTCTGTAAAGGTAACTCATCTTGACTGCTTGAAATCACAATCTTGTCCTTTCAGTCATTACCCACACCTCATCGGTGAGGGTTGGAACTTAGATTGATCAGTAAATCAAGAGACTTACCTTTTGACTCAGCTCCTTCTTCAACACAATGATCCGACACATCGACCGCATCACTGCTGACGCTGCACTGACCTGTCAATCTCATGTTCTATCCTTCTCTCACTTGTTATACCATGGTTTAAACCATGGGTCCCCAATGACCGGTACCATCTGCTATTGGGCCTCAGAGTATCTTTTAATGTGTGTTGTTGTTTTTACAGTCCATCACTACTTCATTGTGCTTTATTATGAAAATATAGAGCCACATAACCCAATAAACAGCATGTTATGTTGTTGTTATTGGCGCTACCCAACTTTTACCGGTCCCTGGAAAGAAAATGGTGACTTTACTGGTCCTTACAAGAAAAAAGGTTGGGGGGTTTAAACAGTCAAATTTGCAAATCATCTCATATTGAAATTCCATACCTACAGTTTTAAAGTAATAAGTCTATTTACCGAAATTCTCTTTGTAGTGAGGCTGGGGAGAATATCGTACAACATATATTGTGATGCACATGTGTCATTCAGAATACTGTGATTTTGTGTGTTCAATATCTGATTTGTAATTTACTACCCATAAAAAGAAAATGGATGAAAGAGAGAAAGAGAAAGTGGATGGATCCGAAGGAAGAATGGAGGAGGCTTGTAAAAATCTCCAGAAGCAGAAGTACAAAATACAACTTAAAAATCCCTGACCACAGAAACAATGTCTTTGTGATTAAAACAGAAGTGTGGACCAGTGTGTCCTGTTGGATCTGTGTCTGTGGGTTTATCATGTGACCTGCTTCTCATCAGATGGAAAGTTTATGACACTTTTCTTTCTCTCACACGACTAAGGCAAATGTTTGATTTTGTTTTCTGTTTTACTCAGATCACTCAGGCCTAAATGAAAACAGAAAGAGACACAACAACAAACTGTCATAACTGTAACTAAAGAGGTTCAATACAGTTAGAGCCGTGCAACATAAGCACAGAGAAGTGGGCGCAGATAGAAAGTAGGTGAAAACAAGAATTTCAGAGATAAAGACAGTACAACAATAACAATAAATGCATTAGCGCTTTTCAAAACATATACAGAGGCTTCACATTGTGGACAGCTGACCTGGGGCAGTCTGTCAGAAGCCCCTCCGACCACCACCAACTATTCACACACACACGCCAGACCCAAACTAGGCAATGCAGATGAAGTGACTTGCCTAAGAACAACCGACAAATTCACCTTGTGCCATGGCTCGATGGGCATTTTCCCACATGAAAGTACAAGAACTAAGTCCCCATATTCTTTTAGCCCCTGTTTAGTCAGAGGAACTACTTTGGCCTCATTGAGTTCACACAGCAAAAAAGTTTCTACAGTGAGAAAGTCTTGAGGTTTCACTGACCTCCCATCCAAGTACTTCCCAGGTTCTACCTGGTTAGCTTTACAAAGAAAATCAAGTTTAAGCAAGCTAGTATGACGACATATGTAGTATCACTATGGCTGGGCCAGTAATCATTAAATCCAGAAATCAAAATCCAATTGAATTATTTGATTGTGGGTTTTGAATCAAAAGATCGAAAACCAATCTTTTGTCAGTAAAAAGGTTTGGAGCAAAAATAAGCAATATTGAAATAATTTCAATATTGAAATATGTCCCAATCTAAGAAATGGGACATATTAAAGTTATTTGTTTATGTTCATAAACACCAAAATTCTTTTGTTTTGGAAAAGTTAAAATTGAGATTGATCAATATGAGAAAAAAGAATCGTAATATAGCTTAAATTTTTTCCCAGATCGCCCAGCTCTAGGAATAACTCACACATATAGCAATCAGACATGAATAAATACATTTTACTGTTACTGTTACTGTTGAGTATTTCTTTCTCCATATCTTTTCTTTTTCATTCTTTTATTTTATTTATAGGCCTATGTATACATTTATGTATTTAGGCCTGATTATTTTATATATTATTATTGTAAGCCTAATAATATTTTTGAAGTAAAGTTTTCAGTATAGGTCACAACTTTTTGGCCACTCTCCCCACCTCTGTAAAACACCACAGAGGTCCACACTCTTCTCAAACTCAGAAAAATCCCTTCAAACTACACTGTCATGTTCCTTTAATTACAACTGAACGCGTTTGTCTTTGAAGTGCAAATGTGTCTACGATCACGGCGGATTAAAGCGCGCGCTCGTGTTCAATCACTCCGATCCACTCACTCACCCACACATTTAAAACCTGACATTTCTCTCTCTCTCTCTCTTTTGCGTCAGATGCGTCACTCCACTTCTCCGCCGCCACGAGGAGGACGCACACCACGCAACAGCAGCAGCACAAACACAAACACGGCGCCGCTGCTCTTCTCTTCTCCTCTCCACTCCACAATCTCATCTTTTTACGCACGATGACAATGTCTTCAGTGAGCGTGGTGGTGGCGGTGGTGCAGCAGAACCCACAGCAGCAGCAGCACTCGGGACTAACCCAGGACCCGCAGCTCCGTTTCGGCGTCAAGAAATCCATTTTACCGCGGAAAACGTCGTGGGAGAAGATGGTTTTCAGACGGAGCTCCATTGGGGACAAATCTCAACCAGAAGCGGCGGCTACGGCGCGGCTTAGCGGAGGATTTACCCCACGTGAGAGGTGCCAAACGTCGGATAGACTTGCGGACATTGCCGCGTCTGGTTCTCACGATTTGCCAGTAAAGCGATGCGTGGATGTTGTAGTTACGAACGGACACAGCAGCACAAATACGAAAGGAAATTGTAGAAAACAGCAAAATGGGCACGCGGACAGTTGCAAAGACGAGGACGTGTTTGGAAACAGTTTGCCCATTTTGGAGAGAGTTACGCAGGGCAAGACCGGAGTTGTGAAGCTGGCGCGGACGGAGACGCACCGGAGACAAGCGTGGGAGATTTTTCCATCAGCGTCCTCCTCTTGTCCTGGTCGTGACCCGCGGGTGAAGATGGAGACCGGGGAGGGACACAGGTTTGAGGCGAGGGCCGTGAGACAAGACTGGTGCGACGCGTGCAACTGTCAAGTCCAGACGCAGGCGCTCAAGTGTCGAAGTAAGTCACAAGAGTTTTGTTTGTGAATGCTGCTGGTTGATGTTTAGTGAATCTGCTGGGTCATTTTGATAGAAAGTTAATAACAGGCTCTTAAAAATGTTATGTCATGAAAAAGATAAAACTTTCTGAGTGAATGGGGGAACAATGTTGTGAATTTCCCAGATGTGTGATGTCATAGGTAGAGAGATCTTCTGTTTTAAGTTGATAAATGATTCAGACTCATTTTGAGCATTAATACCATTCAAGGAAACATTGATTATTTCTCCAGAGTGATTTGAAGCTCTTAAGTTAGAATCATAAGTTGGGATAAGTGACTGTGCTTGGGTTGCTCTCTCCAGTTTCACTTTTGCTGATTGTAAGTAGTGTTTCTGAAGTCATAGTTGCAACCAAAAACAAATACATGTTGGTATTAATGCATGTGTCGAAGCATTTATCAGAGAAAAGTTAAAATTTTTAAAACCTAAACTGTGTTTGCAGTTTGCTACCCCACCTTTTTTATATATACAGTATACATATATAAATACAATGGCAAATTAAATACTCAACAAGATGCTGAGTATTTGTTTAAAAGAGAAGAACAAAAATACATATTATTGTATCTTCTTCATGTATTGTCTTTAAACACATTTTCAGTGTTGATTAGTTGAAGTCATAATTAAATGAAACAAAAAGCCAACACTATTTGGAATTTCCAAATGCCTTTTGCTTATTGATGGGAAAAATTTAAAATTTTCAACCTAAAATTGTAACTCTTCACACCAAGTATCTATCATAATCTGCTATTTAAAAATCATATCAGTATTATTTGGAGGAATCATATCATCACATGTTACATATCATAATACTGTAAAAGTGAAAAGGCTGAAATAATGTTTTCGTTGCATGCTCTGCAGCTGATTTTTCTCTCAGATGAGATGGAGATTATTCTTTTCCAAGTCTTTGACAGGAGCAACTTAAATGTACACTGTGTAACTTTTTAGCCAAAAAATAGACTTGAACAAAAGCAGTATTTGTTAACCTGGATGTTTTTATTGGATTATTAAAAACATGATTAAAAAATAAATATCTTTTCTCTGAGCCGGTTTACGTCTGACTCACTGTATAAGTCTATGGTTTTGACTAAAACTGACTCTTTTGTGTCTCAAAGGAGAGCCTCCTTCTGCTTGTTTTTATGAAAATCATGGTCCTGTAGCTAACACATTCCACATTAAAGAAGACCTATTATGTCAAATTCACTTTTTTAAGTTTTTAACCTTGTTATAATGGCCTTCCTTCATCATTAGTTTACTCAAAGTTATATTTGAATTGATTCATACATGACTGAGTAATCTTGTTTTGTTCTCAGCTGGAGCTCAAGTGCTCAAAAATCCCCGTTCTCACCTACCACCTATCCCCTCCCACTTGTCTGTATTTACTTGTTATATTTCAAAAGATTAACTCAAAGTGAAGCATATATGGTTCAAAACTGTCCCATAGACACTTTCCAACAACAATAATTTGTGATTTAAAATCTGTTACTTCTTACCCCGGTCTCACACTGGATCCGGTCCGTACTCCGGTCCGGCGTACGGAGGCTTTCAGTTTCTTGAAAAGTAATGAGAGGCTCTCACACCGCGATCCGTCCGGTCCGGCGAGCCGCGCGGCTCTGCTCCGTACGTCCGGATCGTTTCCGTTTCCTTTAAATTTTTCCGGACTGCCGGAGCGCTCTGGAGCCCTTTTTGGTAAAGTTGTGAAAAGAAGACACGACAAACAGGAAACCAAGCGCTCGCGGGTGAAATGAATCCGGTGGTTTTCAAAGTAAAAACATTACGTTTCTGCTACTACAACAAATACAGCAAAATGCTCGACATATACGCGACTATTGAACACACAGAAGGCAAATAAACGTCCCGTACTTACCCATTATGCGTCGAAAAATCCAACAGAAAATGATGTGATGTGAAATAAGCCAAAAACACGGCGCAAGTGTTCCTTGTTTACATATCCATGTGCCAGAGATTACGTAAACTCCCTGAAACTCCCAAGTTGAGCGTGAATCCCCGTGAACTCGTGGTCTCGCGAGGCCAGCAGAGTCCGTACATACGCATGCATATTCTGGAGGCAGTGTGAGTGACGACCGGACCCAGACGGATCTGGATCCGGATCTGGATCTGGATCTGGAGGCAGTGTGAGCCCGGTGTGACAATTACATTTTAAAATGAAGAGGCGGGGCTTATCAGTTCTGCAGTTTTGAACAGGAAGTCAGTAGAGCTGTTCCTGTTTTTAAGTTGTTTTAGATTAACTTTGTGTTTTACAATGAACAAAAAGTAAATTACTGATCTGTATATGTTCTAGTTTCATACTAAATATAAAAAAAAAACACAATAGCTCCCCTTTAAGGCATGAAACTCCACAATGAAGGAAATATGGAATCAGAAATGGAAGCTCAACTCACAGCTGTATCTTAAATAGATTCAAATTTGTATATATTGTTAAAAAAAAAATGTTTATGCCTGAAATAAGTAATCAAATTCTTTGTTATCGCTCGATGCGCTTTTATATTGTGATGAAAATTTGGCCATTTTAGACTAACTCTAATTTAAGATATAATACATGTTTATGCTCTGACGTCACTCACACTGAGCGGCAAAACCCCCTGTGGTTCTTCATGTTTATGATTTTGTGGTTGACCTTGAAATCACACTATACAGTCGGCTAGAAACTTTACCCTTACCTTTTAAAAGAGTTATAAGGACATCACATAAAATATCACATAAACATGTCAGTGAACAATAATTATTAGGGTGTTATACTAAAGACAAGTACTGCTATTTAAGCCCAAATTCTCATTAATTACTTATTTGTTTCTATTTTTATTCTAATAAAACCCCAAACAATCCATATTAATTCGTTGTTTTGGTTCATGAAGACAGCCCAAAATAATGTGGCCATTTAAAATCTCATTACTAAAGAATTAAAGCTACTGTGCATAGAGCATTTTGAACCTACTGTATTAGGTTATGCATGTTCAATATTTTGTCATTGGAAATCATTGCATTCAATCCAAATGCCTATTGTTTCTAATTCTGTTGCTGTTTTCGGCCTCTAAGCTGCTTTAGCTCTATTGAGACCTTGCTATATTTTCTTCATTTCTAATTGGATCAAAACAAACACAAAATCATATTTCTTACCTCTTTCCTCTAAAACTGAATTATTGTTCATCCTTGATCCCATTACAGAAGCTTTTAGTGCTGCTTCTTATTTACATAACTTAATAAGTGATGCATATTAGATCTGCGCAGTAAATGCTGTGTGACTTTCAAGTATCCTCTGGGAAAAACAAAACAATATCATTTCCATACAGATTTGTTCCCATTGGCATTAACTGTCTTTAACTGTGGTTTTGGGAAAGTCATGTTTGTCTTTTGCCCCTGAACTCTTGATCCTGGTTCAAGTTCTTGTGCTAATATTTGCATTTGTGGAAGTTCACATGTGTTTTGTTTGTTGTTTAAATATGATGTATAAGGGCATCATGGGTATGTGTATCTTACTGTATATCCTCCAGCTAAAACAGTCCTGACTCTTGTACAGCAGTGAGATGGTAGATTTTCCCTATAGTGGCTGTGAAAACTATTTGTAGTTGATAGTTATAGTTCATAGTTAACTCTGGCTGCTTTTTTCTGGCTTTTTCAGTATTTTTAGAGGCTGAAATTGTGTATCCATAACATAGTTTCACAAAACATCTAAAAGATATGGTTAATAAAAACATTGCATTCTAGTAGAGCGGCACAATTTGGGGGAAAATATCTAATTGCAATTTTCTGAGCAGTACTAAGTAGTGTATAATCAAGACCTCCCTTAGACCTTTCCAAGATCACAAAGTAACAAGACCAGAACCACTGAGACAAGACCGAGACTTTATAGGTTGAAACAGAGACTGCAGTCTATCAAGACCACCTTTAGTGTCGACATGATCTTATTGTGCAGGGTTTATAACAAACTGTGCCTGGGACTCAGACCGGTTCACTTAGCGCTTTGGGACCCTTATGTTAATGATGGTGAGCATTTCCATTGCAGATCCAGGCTTGTTTGAGGGTCCGTTACGTGAGCAGCTGACGTCACTCGCACAATTAATGGTGCTTTCTTAAAAAAAAAAAAAAAAAAACTTCTGGTTTATTGTCACTTTTTAAAAATGTATTTGACTTTTTTTGCGAAGCCTCTGCGACTGCTTTTTATACCCGTTTTATTCAGTGCTTTGAGATATGATTATGTTGGACACATTATGCACAGGATTTACAATTTTTACAGTGAACAAGAAACAGCTGATGCTAATGTGCTAGCTTTGCTTTGCTAAGTCTATCGGAGAAACAAATAAAGTTTTCTTCACTGGAAATGTGGTGGTTTGACACAGGATCAAGTCGGCTTTAGGTGAGGAAAATTATATTTCATATTCAGACCATACCGTACTGCCCGACCCGAGCCTTTGGAAACAGGGCTCAAATGTGCTTGAGTCTGAGATGAGACCAAAACTTTAAAAACGTGTGATTTGATTTGCGATTTGTTTTAATAATGTAGTTTACATTTTAAGCAAATCAGGGAGAACTGACATCATTAACTATATCAGTTAACTAACACTAATAACATATTCACATGACATATTTTAGCATGTGTTTTTACAGGATTAACACTTTTTATGAAGAAAGCCACAGAATATGTTGTTGTTTGTGAAAGAAATTATGTTACTTAAAAAGATGCAGCTTATGTAATTTGCTTATAATGTTGACTAATTATTCATATTCTTGTGTGCCAGCTCTAAAATGATGCCCAGGTGGAGTTTCGATGACGTGGCAGTCAGATTTTGACCAATGTCTGAACAACTCTATTGGTTATGTTTTTGCAAAATCAAATTTCTAACTCACAATACAAAATTATAATATATATACTGTATTTTTTCCCCTCAGAAATTTGTAGTTTCTCTTTTTTTAATATAATAGTTGATATCTTGACTTGATGGTACTATTTTTTGTATCAGTCTATTTTGATACAACTACAAAAAATTGTGTCTTTAGTGTATATTTCTGCAACATACTTCTCCACAATGTGATGATTGAAATAATTTGAGCTTTGTGTAATATATAATGACAGATTCCTACTGGAGGATTACCCTGACTCCCCCTCACATTTAAGCTCTGTCTGAAGTCCTGTTTGTTCTCTTTGATTTGCAGCTCCGTCTCTCAGAAGCAGCAGAACAATCAGATTTACAGCTGCAGCGTGTGGATCTGAAAACGCCGTCTAAAAGCTTCTGTTTAAAAATGCATCAGATAAACAGCTTTGATAGAGGACGATGCAGGTTCACTTTAATGGAGGCTGCGTTAAGCCTTTTAGTTTGAACTAGGGCTGGGCGATAGGGCAAAAGTAATTAATTTCTGGACAGATCATATTTCAACTTTATCACGATTCTTCTAGATTGTCTATTTTCTTATTGCTTTTAAGGTTTATTCATTGGCTAAATCCAGCTGTCAAAGGCTGACCAGATATTTAGAGAGAAACAAGCGACCAAGTCTTAAAAAAAAAAATGAAACAAAGAAACCATCCCACAGCTTTTCAGAAAAAATATTTTTTGAAATAATCAATTAATTAAACGTGTCGCCACAGAACAACAAATTGGATATTTATTTAACACTGAAAACGACTTTTTAAGACATGGAAAGACAAAAAAATCAGTCCATTAATAAATATATTTTAGTTAATCAAACCTGAAAAATGTACTTGTAATTGGACACAAAAGCTGAAAAAGTCATCCCACAACTGTCAAAATTTACAAGAAGAAAAAAGAAACAGACTTGGCAACTTTGAGGCTGACTAACATGAGAGGTAGATGGGAAAATCTAAGGCATTAAATGGAGAAATGAGAAATCACGATTTGATAATTTCATCACAAAAGCAGATTGTCACAGAGATGAGCTTACGATTCGATTTTTATCACACTATTGCCCAGCCCTAGTTTGAACCGTATTCCAGCGCGTTTATGTCTTAGTGATGATGTCGTTCACACCTGAGCCACGGAGATGAGCAAAGACTGAGGTCACCTGAGCCAGAACAATAAACAATGTGAAGAAAGTAATTATTATTGGTTGATTGGTTTGAGGGCTAGGCAGTATCATATTTTTAGATAAGACTGTGATTGTTTATTGTATGATTTTTTAAATGTTTTTTGTCAATAATCATTCATTGGTTCTTAGTGGACCAACATTTGTATTAGTCTGAGTTTGGGGCGATATCGACAAAAATGTGTATCTTGATCATTTATTGGCATTTCTCGATACTATAATCAGATGATATTTTTCAAACCAACTGGAAAATGTTCAAACACTATTTAAATGTATTTGTTGAAGTTTAATGATCAGAAAATGAGGCTGTTAGTGACTAAAGACATTTTTGGTTGACTTGTGCTGTCATTCGTGACTAAAGATCCCTTCTTCTCAGTGTCTAATTTTTCTGTATTCTTATATAATGTAGATGGCATTATATTGAATTTTAGATAATCTCATGAATGTTGTTTTAAAGATATCCAAAAATTAATATCAACGTTACAAAAAAGCAAAATCCATATTGGAAATATGAAGCTTCAACTACACAAAAGTCATATTTTGCAGTTTTGTGAGAGGTTGCGTTCACATGACATGACATTGTATACAACGGGCCAATAATATGTATATTAGAGATTATAAACAATCAGCTGAAATTCATTGTACTGCAATAAGTGAATGGGTCATCAAATTCTAGTGAACGCAGCTATTGTCAACTAAAAAGTCAACAATTCTGTTGGAGTGATAAAAAAATCTTCCAAATATCATTGTCGGGATATGCCCAAAAAATACTGAGAGATTCATTTTTGTCAATATTGCACAGCCCCAATAAAATGTTTAACCCAAACTGGCCTCACAAGACCACACACTCAAAGGTTTTCATGCTAAATTACTAATCATAAAGAAAAAATGCAGGTAAACAAGATTTTCATGTAAAAAATTCTAATTAAATTTGCAATGTGTATTTAAAATGTGGCAACTACTGTAGAGACACCGAGTGATTAATTGACTAAAAAATCACCTACATTTATTTGAACTAGGGATGCACTGATCCGATACTGGGATCGAATATCGGTGCTGATGCAGGAAATTTTGCTGGATCGGTATCGGCTCCATGATATCGGTTCAGCCGATATCCTAGTTGTGCCTTTAATTGGACATAATGAGACACATTTTTTGGCTGTTGATCCAGAACGTCTCATATTATTAAACATTTTATTCAGATTAGGTTGTTAAGTTGTGGCCTGCACTAAAAATAACAGTTACAGAACACTAAATGACAAAATGTCTTATGATTTAATAAAAAAAGATAAGCAATTTCAGTCCTTACACCGGTATCTGTTGATATCGAGTATCGGTAGATACTTAAAGTCAAAGTATCGGAATGGTATCAGAACTTAAAAAGCTGGATCGGTGCATCCTAATTTGAACATTTACAATGTTGTAACTTTCTTAATTGTCTCTCTAAACAAGTATTTTTGAAGCATTTTTTACTATAAACAGCATACTCGACATTCTATCTTCAAAGCAGCTATCAGGATATTATCTAAAATTGTCCAGTCGGAGTTATGAAAATTTGTTTAGCTGCTTTTAACGTCTAAAAAACCTCTGAGCCTATGGTCTGTGGTTCAGTTGGTCAATATTTGGTCAAATAATTTAACACTTAGTTTTGAAAAGGGAATCCTTTAGTCAACTAGTGAATTGGTAAAACATGTCTTAAGCCTGTCTCCAAGTCTGTTTAGGGACACATTTTGTAGTGTCCTCTTCAAACTATTTTTCAATTACACTAAAGCTAAATGTCGTCTTTTTCTTTCTCAACATTAGAACTGGGAGACACATTTGGTCGCATTAGTTTGTGTAACTTTCAAATGTGTTTTTAATAATACATTTCCCATGACGACTTTAATCTTGACTTTGTGTCTGAACCAAACAAAAGATGACATAACAATGAAGTCACTGCCTCCTGCTCTGACGAGAGATGACCTCAGTCTTAAGTCACAACAGGACTACCTTTGTTTCCCAATCAGGGTATGTGGACCCTCGGGGGTAGACGGGTTCTCACCAGGGGGTACTTCAAATGATTCAGACTTTAAGAGAAGGTGAAATGTATTTTTAAACCAACATTTTACAAAAACAGAAATTACAAAGGCAAAAATTGGCGTATTCTACAAAGTTAGGGGTTACTCAGCATGTGGGACAACATTTTGGGGGTACTTGGGACAAAAAAGGTTGGGATTCACTGCTCAAAAATCTACCTTATGTTGTGAGCCCATGTTGTAGTGTTTCGGCTGCAGTGGTGTGTGTGTAACAGCTGTAGCGTAGTAACTGTAGTGTGTAGTAGTTGTACAGTAGTGTATAGTAGTTGTATGTGTAGTAGTTGTGTGTAGCAGCAGTTTGTGTTTCTGGGCTGGTCTGTGTTGCTGCTGCTGCTGCTGCTGCAGTGAGAGATGCTGAGCTGGCTCTCTGTCAGCAGCACTCTGTCACTGCAGGACCAGGCTGGAGGTGAGAAGATAAAGACAGAGGAGAGAGAAGGACAGAGGAGAGGAGGAGGCAAGGACAGAGGAGAGGAGAAGGTAAGGACACAGGAGAGGAGGAGGCAAGGACAGAGGAGAGGAGAAGGTAAGGACAGAGGAGAGGAGGAGATAAAGACAGAGAAGTGGAGAGAGAAGGACAGAGGAGAGGAGGAGATAAGGACAGAGGAGAAGAGAGAAGGACAGAGCAGAGGAAATAAGGACAGAGGAGAAGAGAGAGAATGACAGAGGAGAGGAGGAGATGAGGGCCGAGGAGAGGAGGAGATGAGGGCAGAGGATAGGAGAAGATGAGGACAGAGGAGAGGAGGAGGAATAAGGACAGAGGAAAGAAAGACAGAGGAAAGGAGAACAGAGGAAAGGAGAAGATAAGGAGAGAGGACAGAGGAGATAAGGAATAAGGACAGAGGAAAGGAGGAGATAAGGAATAAGGACAGAAGAGGGGGTAAGGACAGAGGAGAGGAGGAATAAAGACAGATGAGAGAAGGACAGAAGAGAGGAGGATAGAAGGACAGAGAAGAGGAGGTGAAGAGAAGACAGGGACAGAGGAGAGGAGGAATAAAGACAGATGAGAGGAGGAGAGAAGGACAGAGGAGAAGAGGACAGAAAGGAGGAGAAGAGGAGGTGAAGAGAAGACAAGGATAGAGGAGAGGAGATAAAGAAGAAGAACATGCCTTTTATATGCAGAATTATAAACCTAGTCGTAATAAGTGACTTTTAATGTCATTTAAAGTATTTAAACTGCTATTAAATATTCATATGATATTATAGGACATTTAAAGCATAAAGCTAAAGTTCTGTGACTAATAATGCTTGACTTTATTAAACCTTCCTCACCACAGGACCAGAGCCAAAGAGCTGGAGCTGGTCGAACGACTGCAGTCCTGATTTAGTGAGTTTGCAGCAGGTTTATTCAGGCGAAAAACCACAATTACTGCGGCAGCTGCGTTCTCACACATCAGCAGGTGCAAAGACATGAACAACTTACGCTAATGACTTTGTAATCTCGCTCCTGCAGTCCGAGTCAGAAACATGAGGTCAGCAGTGGAAAGAGGAGCACAGACGTTACTTTTCTGAGCAAACCAAACGTCCAGAATAGCATCAGTAACACACACACAGTCACATTCTTCTTCAGTAAATGACAGAGCAGGACCAAGCCTCAGTTTAACTATAGTAAACATGAATTATTTTAGGCTTTTGTCTCGCACAAGTCACGATTATCGCTTTGGTTGGAGCATTATGAAAGGAAAACTAAAAACTTGAACTTAAGTGGACTTTTGTGTTCTAACCAGGCTAACACAGATCAGATGAACACTGCCACGCCCATAATGCAGAGAACACAGAGCGTCGTGAAGGGCATCAGGTGCTCACAGTGATCGTACCAGCCTGTGCAGGGACCAAAGGTGACAAATTGCTAAATATTTTTACTCAAGTACTGTAGATTTATTGAGTATCTGCACTTGAGTATTGCAAAATCTGGAAACCTTTTACTTTTACTTCTTACATTTTTCAAGAAATATCTGAATTTTTACTCCCTACTTTTCAAAAACAGGTTTGACCCGACTCATATTTTCATTTAAAACCAGCTCAGACCTGCTGTGCTGCCGTGAATCACTAAAACTTTATAATTCTATTTATCGCATGATAAAAGTCAGATGAATTATATTTATTTTACTGTAAAGCCCATCTCACACACTGCAAAAATATATATTTCTAGACTGGTTAAAATGTCTTAAAACTTGGATTTTTACCTGTATTTTTGGTATTTTTTCTGGTTAAGGTGGAATCTGGATTATATGACTTGTTTCAAGATATTTTTGCCTTGTTTTAATAAATTTGTTCTTCATTCAAGCCAAATTATTTGCTAATGACACAGGACATTACTCACCGCATTGGCAAGTTCAACCTTCTGAAAAGAGTCAGAAATGTCTTGACATTTTCTAGTATTCCAGTAGTTTAACTGAACTAGATAATACCTTTTTAGTGAGTTTACGTGTTACTTTTTTACTTAAATATATTTACACGGTGTACTTTTGTACTTTTACTCAAGTAAAGTAATTTTATCAGAGTATTTCTTTACACAAGTAACTGTATTTTTACTTGAGTATTAATATCAGTACTTTTGCCATCTCTTTCAGGGACAAAAGTAGAGCTGCAACTGACGATTATTTTGGTAATCGATTAGTTGTTAGATTATTCTTGCGATTAATCGATTAGTTGTTTAGAATGCAAAAAATATTGAGCTGACCGTTAACAAAAAAAGTTCTAGATGTGCAAACTAGATTCAAAAACACTAAAATTACATTTTTTTTTTTTGCTTGTTGCTTGTTCAACCTGAGCTCAACATGTTTTGAAACCTTTACAAACAAACAAAAATCCAAAAAACTATTCAATACTAAACCTGTTTATTATATTTTCATTTGAGCAGGTATTGGCACTAAAAATACTTTACGAGAATGATATTTGCTTTTTTTTAACAGTTTTAGAATAATCTACTACAAATACTATAACGAGAACAAGACATACGTTTAAAACAACCAAAAAACTATTCATTTGTAGTATTGTACTAATTTAGTTGACGACTATTTCAATAATCCATTAGTTGTGATTACTCGATTAACTTGTTGCAGCCCCAGACAAAGGAGCGATCATTCACAGCACTGAGCGTACAGACTCTGGAATATGGTACATGTTAATCAACCTTTATTTTGATGCAAGGTATCAGTGAAATTCCTACTAAGTTAAAACTATCAATACCACTTAACTCTCTTTAAATACTAAATCTCATTCAGTTTAATCAAATCTATTCAAAATGTTTAAACTCAAGTTGCTGTTGTTTAGGTTCATGTGCAGTTTTTTGCAGTGTAACAGACTTTGAAGAGGAGGAAGTGTTCTAATCCGGCTGGTGTCGTGTCTCTGAGGCTGGATTATGAAGATGAAGCAGCAGAGATGTGGATTAGACTCGGCAGACACAGGACAGATTATCTCTTTGTGCTGCACAGTCACACTTTAATGTCACATTTACAGCTGTGGATTGTTTTTTAATAGTGCTTTATGTAAACACATTACATTATAACTAATTGTACACGATAGTTTTGTTGCTTTAGTGCTTTAAGATGGATTCTGATGAAAAGGTAAATACTTGACATGACTCAGAATATTGTATAAAACAGAGTCAGAGTCTTCCTGGTGTTTAGGAACCGTCTGCAGTTCTGTGAAACCTGTTGTAGTTGCTGGAGTGAAATAAGATTGAGTGAAGACAACAGATTGTGCCAGTCTGGCTATAATCGAGCAACCCTAGAGACAATTATACAATTCTGGTTTTAGATACTTTTTCCCTTGTCTTTTGGAACACCACTGATTTTTTTTATTGCAAGTGTGAATAGGCCCACTTGTCTGAATATATTTGTCTGAATATAATTTTTATGGGCCTATATTATTTATTAGTGTTGAAAGCAGGGTGATATTTTTTATTTAATGAAAAAATAGATGCTATATTCCTATAATCTGGACTGTATCAATTAAGGCATCTTTTACAATTGTTAATGTATGTGTAATTTTTTATTAACATGGAGTTCCTCTTCCCTCCGCCACTGCTCCCTCTGCAGTGGTCGAAAATGGACAATAAGTTTCATTCTCGCACAGGACGTGTGAACAGAAATACTAACACTTGAAGCTTTGGCCACGACAAATAGTCTCATGTTTTATGAGACTTCTATTGCTGTGGTTGTTTGCACGAGTATATCTGCAGTCTCATGCGTTTATCAGCTATTTGTGGTCATAACTCAATAAATAAGTGTCCTATTGACACAATAAAAACTGGCTCATAACTTAGTGGGAGAATTTTATCTTCATTTTATCAGGACTGCAATTTGGTGCCCTCACCACCAGATGGTGTCCTAGGTATCACCTACTTTGCCTATGCCCAGGGCCGACTGTGTGAACATTGGTCTGGGCAACATGAAATTAAAAAAAATAATAATAATAAAAATGTATCAAAATGAAGATAATTTTCCCCCCACCTGGCCCAGCCCTAGAACAAGAAATTTCAATTAGTCAATTTTTTTTTAGAGAGCCCAAAATCTTAACTCTGAGGATTTCAAGATTGTTGATTTAGCAAACAGCAATGTTAACTCAATTCAATTCCATTTATTTGTATAGCCCAAAATCACAACAGCATTTATCTCTGCAGACTTTACAAGATGCTGATTTAGCAAACAAAATTTGTCAGAAAATCAAACAATGAAACATTTGGTCAACACCAACAGAAACATTGGAAAATCAGAACCAATCATTATTAGGAAATGCAGGCAGATTGTTCAACAACAAATAGGCAAATAAAAATGGTCCCAGGGCATTATAAGTCAAACAATGAAACAGTCATTTATTTTGAAGTATGTATAGCAATAATTTTGGTAAAACTATTGTACAGAATATTCTTCATTCTCATTAAGAATTGAACATTACACACTTTGGAGGTGAATGCCCTTTTGACCAAACCCTAAACTTTGCTCTATTGATTTTCGTTCCAGGCTTTGTGCCCAGAGTTTTTGATTTACTGCAACAAAAGCAAAGGAAGTGAATGTACGCACACACATCATTGACCTGCTCATAAACTCCTAATGTCCCACAGAATTCTTTAAAACCCCCGGGAACAACTGAGCTTTCCAGAATTATGTTTTCAAAATATTTTCCGTCCCCGATCCTCACAGTAAAGCTTTGTATCGGCAAATCAATCAATGTGGACGTCATAAGAAGCTCTTTTCACTGTAGACGGAGCAGAAATGGAAAAATGTGTTTTCAGTGGCGCATAGTGTTGCAGTGTTATCGAACTTTCTCTGTCAATCATTTTATCTTCACAAAATTCTCTGTCTCTCTCCCCATTTTTATTTTCATTTATTGTCTACATTATCAGTGCCTACATGATGTTAATGTGCAGGGCCTATTACAAACGACACAGGCCATGTACACCTAATTTAGCAGAGCATAGAGTTAATGAGATGTGGTCTTAGTGTGAGTCTTATTTCAATTACGATATTCAGACAATATTATTTCAAACCAACCAGAAAATGTGCAAACAAATATTAGTTTAAGTTTAATGATCAGAAAATTTAGGCTTTAGTTGACTTAAGACATTTTTGTTCGACTTAAGACATGTTAGTGGACTAAAAGGTCCCCCTTTTCTCAAAACTAGTGTCTTAATTTTCTGATCCAAATATTTGACCCAAACTGGTCTCACAAGACCACAAACTCAGAGATTAGTGTGCTAAACTACTATTCATAAAGAAGAAATGCATCTAAATGAGATTTTCATGTAAAAACGTCTGAAAAAAATTGGCAATGTGGTTCTAACTAACAAAAAAATTTGGCAATAAGACACCAGTAAGTGATTATTTGACTCACCTACACTTATTTGATCATTTACAATGTTGTACTTTCTTCATGTGTATCTTCTAACAACTATTTTTGAAGCATTTTTACTATAAACGATATACTCGATATACCATCTTTGCACATCTTCAAAACAACTATCACGATATTATCTAAAATATGATATATTGCCCAGCTCTACTCAAGACCGGTCTTAGGACCAGGTTGGTGCACTGGGCCCTGGGATTAACTCCTGGGAGGCCCGGGGCTTTTATATGTGGAGTTTGCATGTTCTCTCTGTGTCTGCTTAGATTGCCTCCAGGTGCTAACACTAAAAACATTCACAATAGGCTTCTCCTTAGCTGCAAAGCTAAAATCATCTCTGCCATGTGCCTGATGTAATTGCACATTGTCCTACTATAACCGTAGCTCTCCTCTTGCTCTCTTTTAGCTCTTCTCCCTTTTTTTAAATTTTCCCTTGTATTCTTCTCTTTCCCACATCCCTACTCCCCTCTCCACCCTTCTTCTACTATACTATGCTATGCTATGCTATACAATATTTGGAACAATATTTCTTGCAAAATCTTTTCACAACAGACTTTTTCAGTTACTTCCATTGAACCAATGAACCAGTGTAAACCCAGAATCGCTGAATACATATTATATGTTTTTCCTTCTTTACATTGACTGCAGCAGGACTGACCTCATGTGTGACTGTCGGGACCACAGCAGAGCTATATTTAGGTCGCCCTTCAAACTGTGTGAAAGTCTCTTTCTTGTTCTCTCTCATCTTTTCCTCTCTTTCTTGGTCTCTCTCGCTCTCTCTTTTTTTTCCTTTCTCTATTTTTCTCTCTCCCCTCTCTTTCACTTCTCTCTTTTTGCTTTGTCTCTCTCTCTCTCTTTCTGTCTTTTTTCTCCCTCTCTTTCTTCTCTCCCCTCTCTCTCCTCTTTGTTCTCTTTTACTTTTCCCTCCCTCTCTCTTTTCATTTAAAGTTGCACCCCTGTTGTTTGTTGACCTGCACAAACATGTTGTTGCTCTGGTGGAATGTTCCACACTCTGACTTTATCTTGATCCAAAAACAAATGATGGGACAAAAACTTTTCCACCTGAACAAATGTGTTTTTATCTGTTCTTCAACTAAAACATAACAAAAGCAAACAACTGTGACATGATTTTTTTTTTTACAGTTTACCCTCTCTCCCTGTCTTTCTTTGTTCTAATGCTCTCTCTCTTTGTTGCAGCTCTCCCCTCGTTTTTCTCTGTCTCTCTTTCTCCCTCTCTTCTTTACTCTCTTCTCTCTTTTTCCTTCTCTATCCCTCCTCCCTCCCCCTCTTTATTCAAGCTCTCTCTCCCTCTCTTTTTGTGTGTATCTTTCTGTCTGTTCTTGTACCTCTTCTCTCTCTTTTCTGTTCTAACTCTCCCCTCTCTTATCAGCCTCTCTCTCTCCTTCTCCCTCTTTCTTCTTTTTCTCATCTCTCTCCTTTGTCTTTGTCTCTCACGCTATCGTTCTTCTCTCTCTCTTCTTTCTACCACTGTCTCAATCTCTTTCTATCTCTGTCTTGCTCTGTTCTCTGTTGCTCTCACCCTCTCTCTCTCTTTTCATCTTTCTCTTTCTCTCTTTGTTGTAGCTCTCTCCTCTCTCTCTCCGTCTTTGTCTTGTCTCCCTCTCTTTCTCTCTCCTTCTCTATCTCTCCTCCCTCTCCTTCTCTCTCCGTCTATGTTCAAGCTCTCCTTTTGTTTGTCTTTCTCTCTCTCTCTTCCCCTCCCTCTCTCTCTCTGTCTTTCACTCTGTTCTAACTCTCCCCTCTTCCTCTCTTTCTCATCTTCTCTCTTTCCTCCTCTCCCTCTCTCTTCTTTCCTCTTTTCTCTCATCTGTCTTTTCTTTTTCCTCTCTATTTTTCTTCTCTTTTTTACCTCCCTCCCTCCCTTTTTGTTCTAGCTTTCTCTCCATCTCTTTCTCCTCTCTCTTTTTGTCTTTATCTTCCTTCTCCATTTTCTCTCTCAGTCTTTCTCTTGCTCCCCCTCTCTTCTTTCTCTCCTCTGTCTTTCTCTGCCCCTTTCCTTTCTTTCTCCTCTCTCTCTTCTTTCTCCCTCTGTCTCAATCTCTTTCTCTCTCCCTCTGTATTCTAGATCTCTCTCTCTCTCCCTCTGTATTCTAGATATCTCTCTCTCTCTTTCTCTCTCTCTTTCTCTCTCCCTCTGTATTCTAGATCTCTCTCTTTCTCCTTCCCTCTGTATTCTAGATATCTTTCTCTCTCTCTTTCTTTCTTTCTTTCTTTCTTTCTTTCTCTCTCTCTCTCTCTCTCTCTCTCTCTCTCTGTCTTTCTCCCTCCCTCTATATTCTAGATCTCTCTCTCTCCCCCTTTATCATCTCTCTCTCTTTTCTCTCTCTCTCTCTCTCTCTCTCTCTCTCTCTCTCTCCCCCCCTTTCTCATCTCTCTCTCTAACCCTTTCTCACCCCCCCCCCCCCTCTCTCCCTCTGTATTCTAGATCTTTCTCTCTCTTTCTCTATCTCTCTCTCTCATACTTTTCTTAATCTGTTTTTTTGGTTGCCAGATAAGCAGGCGTCCCATCTGCAGAGTGAGATATGATCTTCAGATGTTCAGATACAGAGGTACAGGCAGGGTTCCCAGGGACATGATGTGTTATTTGTAAAGAAGCTGCATAAGGGCTGTTGGAGCAGGTTTAGGTGACAAAGGTCGTTCAGACGGTGCAGAGAAAAGTCGCTGAGTCACTGTTTTTAAAACAGGCTCAAGTTTGACGTCAAAGATGGAGAGAATAGATGGACTTAAAGAGACATTGCTTCCCACCTGCTTCACACTTAAGGCCCAAAACAGAATATCCATTTGCACAACTTGTTTTTCACCTGGAGACTGATCATGGCGACTACACGTCAAACAACGATAACTAGGCAGGTTAAAATGTATTAAATTAAGACCATAATATCTAATTTGTGCAGATATGACTTGTCAAGTAGAATTATTTGCCAGTGGACCAAGATATTTTTTATTTATTCAGGCAACAAACAATTTCTTTACTGATTTCAAAAAGTTTATTTTTACATGTTAAGTAGAACACGACATGTTTTAAAGTGACAATACAGTAGGTTGGGGTGTTTTACATCAATATTCACCTTGTTCTGTCCTGCCCAATCTTTCTGTTTATTGAGTTTAGCCTGTAGAATTCAGTCCCGCATTTTTTGTCCTTTATTTAGACAGAATGGTCCCATTGAGATAAAAACACGGGCAATGTACTAAGTGTGTTTTTTTTAACAATAATGGGCAATGAGGTGAAGCCTAAAGCTCGATCACTTGGCATCTTTTAAAGAAATTGTTAAGAAGTGCACTGCCAAGAAAAGTGGGCATGACAGAATAAGGTGAATAGATTAGGGTTGGTACTGTATACGACCCTTTCTTCTCCTCAGCAGCCGTGAGTACCACAGTGCAGCACTCAGGTATATCCAGATCGTTTTGCTAGACTTGTTTAAGACTCCCACAGCTGGAATACTGTATTCTCTATGGTGCATGTTTTGATTGGAGCAGGAAACCAAAGCGCCAGGCTTAAAAAGATGAAATTAAGTATTATCTGAAAAGAAGAATGCTGTTATATGAACAATAATTAATAAAGCAAGAAAATATCATACTAACAACTAACAATATACCAAAACAAATGTATTTTTTCAAAACCGCAAGATATGAAGTACTCTGAGGGTAAAATGAAGATAAGGGATACTTGTGTTGTATCCCTGTTGCCAGCCATTCCTCTAGGTCAGAGGTCTTCCTCACCCGGTCCAGGGCCTAAAAGTGGGCAGCCGTCATCTGCTACCGAGCCCCAGGTCTTTACTATTTATTTTATTTTTATTTTATAATCTATCACTATTTCCTTGTGCTTTAATATGACAATATAGAGCCATTTAATCAAATAAACAGCTAATTCAAGCAATAAGAGGGCTAAACTTATACACAATAATTGTTTGTTTGCTTGTGTTTTGCATTGTTGTCATTGGCGCTACCCAACCTCAACTGGTCACCGGAAAAAAATTTGTGACTGTACCTGTCCTTACAAAAGGTTGGGGACCACTGCTCTAAGCCATAAAAAGTCAATTTGGGAAGATGTACACTCAACAATTTTACAATATTTATCCAGTCCAACAAAAACATCCAAGCCAAAAAAGTGTATTTTTTGGCTTTAGAATTACGCCGTGAAGCATTAAAGATAATTCCAATACTGATAAAATAAAAATGGTTAACTATAAGACGACATTGAGTGAGTAATTGACTAAAAGACTGTGGCCCCTTGTGATTAAAGACTAAAACTCTCTGTTAATAATGGCCAATAGATGTCTGTATGAGACCTGAAAAAACGGGATTGGTTCATCTCTACAGTAGAGCATATTTACTACATTACATCCATCCATATTGCTGGGTTTCAGGGTGCCTGTCTCTTTAAGCCATGTGTTTTCTACTGCGGAGTGTGGGTGCTGCAGCAGACTGAGAGAGAAGAGAGAGAGAGAGGATGAGGTCTCATTGATTCAACACAGTCCCGCTGCTTCTTCTGTCCTGCTCTGATCCAGCTCCATAAAACATCCAAACACCTCATCTACAAGAACGCAGCGCCATCCGGGTCTCTGCCAGCTGGAGTGGGACAGGCTGTTCGTGCACAGTGTGACCCCCCTGGGAGAGTGGCTGCGCTGGGATGGTGGCCACGGGGGCGTGTGGGGGCCGGCTGGAGGTGGGGCAGTCCTCAGAAAGTGGACCGGACCCGGGGAAGGAGAGCCAGCGAGGGTATGCCTGCAACAAACCCGACTGGAGAGGCTACGAGCAGCAACCGGAAGATCCAAACCATGGGTCGTCGATGGAGGAGATAGCACCGCTCGTGAAGGTGGACCGGGGGGATTTCGGGGGCAGGTTCAGGGGGGAGGGAGAGGGGAGAGACGTGGGGACCGTGGCGTGTTTCGGGCAGGTGTCCAAGAGGCTGGGACGGCTGCTCAAAGGCTGCCCAAGTCGAAGTCGTGGAGCGAAAGTTTGAGGATTCTGAAGAGGTCTGCGTCCAACGGGTCACTGCTGCCTAACTCAGGTACGACAGGTTCAGTTTGGAGCGTCCCAAATTAAGATGTGGTCTTGCAAGTAGTGACTTAGACTTGAGTCAGACTTGTGTCACTCTTTTATGACTTGGCTTACTCTTTAGTGCCGTGATTAGTGCCTCTTTATAGACGAAATAAATAGATTTTCTTGTCCACAGCGCAGTAGCAGAGTGGTTACACCTCTAGCTTTTCAATAGAGGTTATGCAGGTGACAATAGAAAATCAGGTAACCCCGGTAAGCAAATCAGATAAACAAGCTTTCTCACATTTATCACAGACACTGAGATTACACACAGTTAAACTTACTACCTTTTTTTTTTCATTTTGTTTTTGAGTCTGTTGCAGTTAAGATGCCCTAAAAGGGTTCATACAGTTGTGGAAAAACCTTGAAAAGTCATAAAAAATTCAAATCCAAATTCCAGGCCTTGGAAAGTTTCGGAATTTTACTGGTTTTGGAAAAGTTCTGGAAAATCAGAAAACATTTTGGGTTCAAAGCTAAATTTCTGGCAAAAATTCCACTCGTGTGAAGAGAAAAACATACAGTATTTACAAAAATGTGCCTGTAAAATAAAAGTCTCTTGCATGATTAAATAAAAACAATTTGACAGTTTAAAACTGGACTTAAAGGCACGTAATTTTATCATAACAGTTGTTTGAATTTTAACTTTTCATTCATTTACATTTAGCAATTCTTTAAATAATTGTATTTCTGTCTTCATCAGCTAAAGAAAGTGAACATTTGAAACAGATGTATAAATAAGCTAAACAAGACCATTGAGACCACTGATATTGTGACTAATTCCCAATGTTGCCAGATTGTGTATTATAACAATATTTGTTATCGTTAATAATATTTGATATTCATTTTCTATCACTTGTTCCTGTCAGGGGTCACAGTTGACTGGAGCCTGTCCCAGTGACCAAGCTGACCTTGACTATAAAAATTCATTTAAGCTAGAACACGCATTTTTTGTCCAAACACTCTAAAACACATAATTACAAACATTAGCTTAAATGTACATTGCGCAACTTTTTGGCCAAAAATAAACTTGAGTGAATGCACATTTTGTCATTTAGATGCCTTTGTTACACTAAATAATACATGAAAATCAGTGTTTTCAAGTGGGCTTGCAAGGCCACAAAATAGTTTATTATTTGGCTTGGAGGAGCCTGAACACGTCTGTTTCTGCAGAAAAGTTGTTCCTTAAACTGATTTTTTTTTTCATATTATGGCATAAAATGTATTCATCTCCATTCAGAAAGTCCCAAGTGTAGTTTTAACTTTTGCTACTGAATTGTGTAGATGACTTTTCACCTTCAGAAAGTTACACAATGCACCTTTAAGCTATTCCATCAGTAATATAGTTATTGCAAAGGTTCTTTTCATAAGTTTTAGCCTTATTGTCCTGTCCTAATATAAGTCAATAGGCAACAGTGAATGAATGAGAGAGTGAATGATTGTCTGTGTCTTTCTTTAAGCTTGAGATGAGTTAAACACTGTTCAGGGTGTTCCCCGCCTACGGCCCAAAGACAATGGGAGGAGCTCTAGTCAACAGCAACCTCAAACAAGAACAAGCGATAGAAAATGAATGAATGACTTCAAATGTATTACTTTGTTGTCATTTGCACATGTTAAAGTTCAGTTTTCATCTGTTGATTATAATTTTTTCTGCTTTGCTTGGTTTTCTAAAGTTAACACTTGTGCTGTCTTAAATCTCATTTCCTATAATGGTCTTTTTGGCAGATTTTTAGCTTGACCAAAGTTTTGGGCGAATGCTGTTGTAAAGATGTTTAACTGCTCAAAACAATAAGTGTAGTTTGGATTTCCCCCAGAGAAGCTTTCAGTCATTCATTATTAATCCTGTACTAAAAACAGCCTCAGTGATCAATAATGTGTGAAAACCAAGCAGCAACAGTGTCTGTACTTTGTCTTTAGTTCAGCTTCAGACAAGATTCTCATTTCTTCTTCTCTTTGTGTCAGATCATATCTTTGTGCCTTTAACCAGACAACAATAAGACTATTTACTGGCTGATGTTGACCAGAGCATTGCATAATATTGTCATTTTTATCCATATGAAAGTGTTAAGTTATTTGAGTTACATAACCCTATATGACCCATTTTCTGACAGACACTTAAAGACACAGGGTTGAAATTTGTATCAGAACAGCAAAAGCTTCCCTAACACTCAATTAAAATGTTTATGTTTCATCACGTTTCCTTTGGGCTGACCTGAAATGAGGCTGTGTGGTGATGTAATGTTGTTGTGGAGAGAACAGAGTGATTTGGTGGGAGATGACGGGACATTTTTGCCTCGTGTCGTGGCTTCTGTCAGATGCATTTTCTCTTGAGTGAACAATCGCTCTGTCAGTGTCCCAGTCTGCTCTGAGGCGCCGCAAAGCATAGTTAGTCTTTAGAATAGAATACTGTAGATGGAACTTTATTTGTCTGCTCCAAGATAAAACAGAAATTAGTCTTTTGGATGGGTATTTCAGTCACTCAACAATCACAATTGTTTTAGACAACACAAGATCCGTGATAAAACTATAATATTTATGATTATGTTAGCAAAAAGAAACAAGAAATTGAATGCTGAATGCTGTATGCTGAATGCCTTGTCCATTTTTCAGATTTGGGTGTAACAATTATCTATTTTGGGCTTTTTATACTTGACTGCTTTATTCATGTGATTTGTCATGTTTTTCTTCCATTTTTTCAATGTCTGCATCTTAAAATGTACATTTTGTTTACTAAAATGCATCGAATGTGTTTGTTTGTTGTTAGCTTCAATTAACTGTTGTTAAGTGTAGTAGTCAAGACCGTACTAAGACCATAAACTCCCAAGACCGACACAAGACCAAGACCACTCAGAGTCCAGACTGAAACTTATATAGGACGAGATTAGGGATGGGTATTGATAAGTTTTATCGATATCGATGCCATTATCAATTCCTCTTATCGATCCGATTCCTTATCGATTCTCTTATCGATTCTTAAAACTATGTGTTTTATGTATCTAGATTAAAAAATGTATTTTAATTAATTTTAATACATTTAGACAATGATGTGGACTATATTATAACGATTACTAATTAAATATAGGCTAAATGAAGAGCAGAAATAATATTTTAGGACCTAGAGGCATAAATTATTTTGATTTTGACTATAATAACGCTATGTAAGGGTGTAACTTTGGCCACGTGAAGTCCTGGTTCTACACACATCAGACTCTCCCTGCAGTCACCAGGCCTTTCTCTTTCTCCGTATTCCACAAACTGTGCTACTGTAGCTTTCTGATCCAGATAGTCCGATCCAGGTGACGGTCGGCTGAAGGCGGAACAGCGCGCTTCAGTCCGAGGCAAACGCACATTGTCTCCCAGACCGGCATGTGTGTGCGCTAGTCACGCAGGCACAGCACAACGTGTACTGTCCGTACACGCTATGAAGGGGCATAGCTCGCCTTGAGACCGGCGTGCGCTCCGAGGCGCCGGCACAATTTACTTTGGCGCTGGCACAGCTGAAAGTTGTGGGACCCGTCAGAGAGACGGAGGAGAGGAGAGAAAGTGAGAGAGGTCGCCCAGGCTCGAAGAAAACACACACAAAGTGCGCATTAGAAGCGCGGAAAGAAAGAGTTTATAGACCCCCGAGCTGACGGTAGATCATGCGCCTATCATCCAAACATTCACATTAACAGAGAAGGCTTACCTACGCTGTCACGGTGCTGGTGTGTGAGCCGCATGTGCGCCACACGTACAAGCTGTATTGTCGCCGTTTCTTCTCGTATTTCCTGTGTGCGCTGTGCGTAAATGCGCTGTATCCACATGAATTAGTGAGAGACTTAGGCTTTGCCAAAGCTAAAACTTATCCTTGTAAAGAAACCCAATTTTAACAGCCCAGCGTGAGGTTGAAGTTCACGCAGCATTTAAAGGCATAGCGGCCCAAAGCAGCATCGATAAGAAGAATTGATAAGAGAGGAGACTAACGATTCCAGTGGATTGCTAAAAATAGAACCGGTTCCCAAGTAGAACTTAATGTTAGACAAGTTCTGGAAAAATATTTGGGTACAGAGTTAGATAAAACAGTTTTATGTCAGTTTAGCAACAGGTAAATTCATTACCATGGAAACTATCTTACTTCCATCCCATCAAACCCAAACATCGAGTACTGTCCCCTCTAGAAGTTGCAAAAACACATGAAACATACACCAAATACATCAGAAGTATACAGTATTGTTTAAGAATACTGTCCTATAGAAATCAACTGTTCAGCTTTACCTCATATTGTATTGTTTGCCCAAAGCTCATATTGCTATTTGCAGTGTATAACTGTGTCTTATGTTTGCACGGAGGATGTTTAAATGGCCATTAAAACACAGCACAGACCGTAAACATAAGATCAAAGCTCCGAGGTCGGCCGTGTCTCTCCGCAAAACTAATAATTTGGAGTCTGAGTGAAAAAAGACGCTGTATTTTTAGAGTGTCTGGGAAGAAGCCCGTGTAAGTGGATTAGAATATTGACTTTCATATTTGGAGCAGGAATCTGAGCTCGGAGCAGAGCACTCGCCGCAGGCACAACGAACGCATCGATTTTTCCAAACAAACAACATGGGAAAAGCTTTGAAGAAGGAACTTAAGAACTCAAATGAAGTAAAATAAAGTTGTATTATAGGTCAAATGAGTTGTTTAAAAGTGTAGGCAGAGGAAGTTATCTTGTTGTCTGCAAAGTGATGTCATTGCTTTGGCCCAGTAAGACATTAAACATCTAAAAATAGCATCAATGTTATCTGGCACGGTTTGGGGAATAGGTCTTCCTCTTTATACTTCTTTTTGATTGAGTTACTATAGCTGGGGCATGTCTGTACTTTTTAAGAAATGTCACAATATAAGATGAATTTGTTACACCCAGTAATTGTGGTCTGGCTTTCGACATTTTTCTAGGTACAAATTTGCCTGGAAAAATAGATCATCTGGCCACCGTGTCCCTCTTTCGGATTTCTGTAGCCGTGATTGACAGATTACTTAACCAATCAGAGCCGTCGGAAAACCAACATGGCTGCTTCCGACGATAAAAAAATACATTAAAAATATAGCATGGAACTGAAAGAATCAATGAGCGAAGCAAAAACGATTTTAATGTGAGGTGAGTGAAGTTAGTATTTGGTCTAAAATGACAGACAACCAATCAACTTCTTTGAAAACTAATCTGATTGGACCGTACGATGTAGAGTTGATCTGAAACGCAGGTGGACAGCGTGGTGACCAGACCCACTCTTCGCAGTTTGCTGAAGTGTGAGTCTTTGGATAGCAGGCAAGATACAAATATGACCCTTAAAGAAAAATAATTGCCCACCTCTGATTTAGCGTCATCATTGCTAGTTAGATTAAAAAATTCAAAAAACCACAAACTAGAGTTGCTTATCTCTCGACCACTGTAAGAGGGTCTAACTTAATGTCTGATGTGTGAAACTCTCAATGGTTCATGCTCTCGCCTCATAGCAAGAAGGTTGTGGGGTTGACTTCCATGTGGAACAGGATCTTTCTATGTGGAGATTGCTTGTTCTCCCGCCTGATTTTTTTCTCCAACCCAGTTATGCCATACACCATCACTTTGCATTGGTGGCTATGCTAGCAAAAGTTTATATTTTAAAATATTTACTTTTGGGATTTGGGTAAGGTTAGGGTTAGGGTTAGGTTAAGTTAATTTGGTTCAGTTTAAGGATTTTGGAAAGGTATGCTAACCAGGAAGCGGCATAACTGCGTTAGACGTTAGAAGACGCTGTTCTCCCTGTGTCTGTGAAAGTTTCCTCCAGGTGCTTTGTGTTGGTTTGTAGTAAAACATTCAATCTACCCTCTTCTTCAGGAGCTGTGTAATTTGTGTTTTAATGTCGCAGAGGTTCTCTTATGATATGGGATGTTCACCATGTTGATCATGTGACGCTTTGGTTGGCAAAACAATTAAATTGTAATTGACAGCAGGCTGAACAAAAAGACAATGACTGTATCTGTCTGTGTGGGTCAGCTAACAGCTTGGACAAGCAATCCAAAGAGCTGGCAGTCAGTGGCACAAAGCAAAACAAATCTTGTCCCAGTTTCATGTATCTGCTGCAGATATCTGTTCTGACCAATAGCTAAATTCATTTAAGGATAAGACTGTCTTTATTGTGCCTTTGTCTTTGTTCTTTGTTTGTTCTTGACTCAGGGCCAAAATAGAGCAGTGAGCCCCAGCACAAGTACACCAGTCATATGTCCAGACCCAGAATTCTGCCTTTGGTTGGCACAACTGTAACCTGAGGATCTCACGTGAGGGGCAGTGTTCCTTTAAGAATCATGAGGCTGGAGTGAAAAGACGGCGGATCTGCAGAAGTATTGATTCGCTCTGAGCTCTGGACTGACGGCTGAAAAGTGCTGTCACTGCAGTCTTTTTCCTCACGTTCTCCTCATGTGTGTGAATGCGTCTGCAGTCTAAACATCAGCAGCAGGTATCGGGTATCGGCCCTGTGACATCAGTTCAGCCGATACCACGGTGTGCCTTTAGTTGGACATAATAATAAGAGTATTTACTGGCTGTTTACTGACCCAGAACACCTCAGAATGTTTGAAGTCACAAATTGTTACGTCATTTGCATAACTAAATATACACAACACTGTATGACCCATTTCCAAAGAGTTAGCTGAGGTGAAAAGAGCTTCTGGTTCTGACACAGTTTATACCGTTCACATAAACACAAGAAACTCTTCAGTAGTGTGCACTGCTTATTCTGTCTTTAAAATGCAAAGTATGCAGCTAGGGTCTGGGCAATATTGTAATAAAAATCTAATTGTGAGCTCATCTCTGTGACAATCTGCTTTTATGATGAAATTGTCATATCGTGATTTCCTTTTCTCTATTTGATGCATCTGTCTGTTCAAATATAGACTTTTTTTAATGTCTTTTTTAAGTCATAAAATGAATGAATCTAAGCAATTTTTCAGGTTTGATTTGTTAAAAAATATCAATTTATAAAACTCAAACATAGATTTTTAGCATGTTTTCACGATATGGCAAAATCCCTAACACTTGTTTTGCAGCAACACACAATGTTCTAAATATTTGATTATTTTATTGAAGGGCTGATGTTGTTTGTTTCTCTCTGAAAATCTGGCAACACTGGTCAACTTTTGACAGCTGGATTTAGCTGTTGATAGTGAATTGTGTTTACCTCAAAGACAAAGGAAAAGAAACGGTCTATAAGAATTGTGATAAAAACGAAATTGTGATCTGGCTCCAAGAAAATTGTGAGTTTAGTTTTTCGCCATATGGTCCAGCCCTGTATGCAGCGATCGAATCAAAAGGCCAGAATCGATCAGTTTTGCTCAGGCAGTCACTGACACACACACACTATAGTTGTATCATAATAAATAATAATAAAATAAGAGCCATGATGTATAAAGAAACAAAGTGTGAACTTGTGTAAGACCTGTCTGAATGTGCATTATTATGTTGTGTGAACCTCTAAATATGAACACTAAATGTAACTGTTTAAATGTTCTTAAAAAATACAGTTCTGAGTAGAGTTGTCCAAAAAATCGATACTAATCGATACTAAAATTGCTATCGATACTCATTTGAACAAGTATCGATATTTTAATCATCTTGGGAAGTCCTCAGAGAAAACTGTTGTTGTGATTTTGGGCTATACAAAAATAAATTGATTTGATGATTTAAGCCCCGCCCCCCCCCCTCTCGCTCGCTAAGCCCCGCCCCCTTCTCTCAGCCTATATACTACATAAACAGCAAATGTGTCTGATAATGTGCCTTAATGTAAAGGTTCATGAATCAAGTTAATAATAAACAAATAGTACATCAAAATACTATTATTTTAATAATATCAAAAAGAAAAACATAAATAAAAAATAATACTTAAAAACTAAAAATTCTATCATAAGAAAAAAAAAATAAGTTGGTTCAGTGGTATTGAAATTGGTATCGAGTTTTTTTCAAGTATCGAATCGAGTTTGAAATTTTAGTATCGTGACAACACTAGTTCTGAGCAAAATGTTAAATGTTATTTGTAAAGGTTATTTTGTCTTAAAGTTAAAAATAAATGTTGGTATACAAACAAAATCAAAGAAAATCTAAAATCGTGGCTGCAAAATCAAAACTGAATCGAATCATGACTTAATAATCCCATCCGTAGGCGCAGACTTGGTGGAGCTGGGATAGAGTTTTTAGTCCGGATCGATAAATTATACCAAACAAAATGCATTATTTTTTAAAACACATATGGAACCTTTGGCTCCGTCTGAAGATCCTGGAGCAGATTAAGTCACTGAAATGGAGTTGAAAATGAAATCCGGTAGGGCTGCAACGTATTAATCCATTAATCGCAACTAATCAATCATTGAAATAATTATCTACTAATTTAGTAATCGTTAACTTAAACCAGTGGTTCCCAACCTTTTTTCCCCAAAGCCCTCCCTGTTTAAACCGGTGGCCTCTAAATTGTTATTGTATAATGAAAATTAGAATTAAAAACATTTATTTCAGCCAAATAAACAACTGTTGTGGTGTTCTGGTGCTTAGATTTGTGTTTTTTGCTAATAAAGTTTCACTTATAACTACTTTTAGAACTTGACCCTCTGACCAGACAAAACTCTGGGGACCCCCTGGAATCTCAGGCACCACTGACTTAAACCTTAACTTGTCTTTATACATGTTCCAAACATCTCATGAGCCTCAGATTAAACTGAAATAGGTGTTTTTGATGTAAAAACCTTTTGCCTACATCAAGTGTAATGATGAACATTTTGAAATAAAGGAATAGACCAGTTCAAAATAACTAACTCGTGACCCCCACAGCAAAATAAAATAAATGTCTGTAGTAATTTCAAGTTGAAAACTCTTTAAAATTTAGTTAAAAAGCGTTATTTATGTATATTATTGCTTTTTATGACAAAAATTCTATAAATATGATGCTTCCAGTTACAATAAACAGCTTCAAAGCCAAGTCAAAAGTGTAAAATTACATCATGAAAACATTTCGTGAAACCCAGATTGTGCCTTGTGACTCTCAAGGGTCTCTGACTCCCACTTTGGGAACCACTGACCTAGATTAATAAATTTGGTGCTAAAATTATATTTAAAATCTTCTTTTCAAGTTTCTACACAATAAACTGACATTTTCAGCACAAAATCCAAATACTTGTATTAAACATTTTGGTTTTAAACTAGTTTTGATTAGGCTCAAGATGATTCTAAAACTCAGTGTCAGATTTTGTACTGCTAAAGCATAGATGCATGTTCATGTGTTGATTGACAAACCAAAAATGTACATCTCCATGACGTTTTTAAGGTCAAATTTGCCAAAAATCTTGTATTTAAGTCACTTTTGCATTCGATTACTTGAAAGAATAACCACCCAACTAATCAATTACTAAAATAATAGTTAATTTCAGCCCTGATACCCAGTCTTCTTCAGGTGATAAGCTCTGTTCAAGTCTTTGCTGTAATCTAGTCTAGACAGAAACTTCTCTTCACCTGAGCAGACACGAAGCCGCCTCCTCACACTCAAACACAATATTTTTAGCTCCAGTAAGAAAAACCCTGTAAATCCTCCTCAAACAAAACCGGATTCATTCTGATCTATAATTACTTCCAAAATGTGACGCTTCCTGCCTGAGAATTCTGCCTGAATCCTTCTGGACGACTGAAGATAACAGAGAAAAGGCTGAGGAGGAGCAGAGGAGGCACAGATGGATCAGGAAGTGGCTGTAATTGGATTGAAAATACAGTTATTCAGCTTCCTGTCAGGATTAAGGCTCTCGTGTGTCAGATATTTCTCTTATGTGGAGATTAGAGTTATTTTTATGCATCGAAATGGAAGTGTGGCATTAAACAGTTGTTAAATATATACAATCAGTCAATCTTTATTTGAGAGCATTAGATCTATTTATTTTACAGACATCTGAGAGCAGCAATCTTTTCTAACTTTAACTAAAAGAGAACAATCGTAATATGAATGATTGAGCAAGTGAACATCTGCTTATAATTATGCATTTTGATACTAAATTCTGCTGCCAAAAGTGAACATAAAAGACTTGGGACTTGACTTGGACTTGAAACGACTTGATGAGTCTTCTCAAAAAAATAAATTGTGCATTTTAACATAAACAAACTGCATTATGTCCCTCCTCACTTCTTCATTTGTGAACCTAACCCTAACCCTTTTTAACAGGCATTCAATGTCTGTTATTTTCTGTTTTTACAGACTTTGCGAAAATAGAAAAAAATGGAACCTTTTACTTCATTCATGTTTGTTTTTAACGTGATTAAGTTTACCTGAGCTGCGGCAGCGTAAATGTAGCTCCTCGCCACATCGTTCAGAATCACATCAAATTTCTTATGAAACAGCCGTAGACTCTCTCTTTTAATCCGTTTACGGTGATAAAGTCCAAACAACCTTTTGTCCAAACTTTTCCCCAAACATCTGTCTTCTCGATCTTCGGGGGGTTGTTGTACTTCGAGGTCACGGATTTCTTTAATTGTTGTTTGATTAATCTTTAGCTTTTTCATCGGAAAAAAAAAAACTATTTCATTTGAGAATTATCCGTAAATAATGGTACACTGCAAAAGGTGAAGTTAAAAGTGCTTGATTCTAAACCCTAATTTCAAGCATTTTGATTAATTTAAGCTTGGTTTATTGTAGAGATAGATAATTTTTCTTGTTTCAAACAGTTTTGAACTAATTTCAAGACATTACTTTTTGTTTCAAGCCAAATTATTTGCCAATGGGTCACGAAAATTGGTCTTATCCCATTAGGGTATTAATTCATTTATAAATTGTTCACGGATTAAAAACAGACATACGCATTCACACACAGAGCCGGCTCGTTATATAGGCAGTATAGGCATATGCTAAGGGCGCAGAGTGAGGAGGGGCGCCGGCCGAAGCTCCGGAGATGCTGAGCTCAAAGGGTAACGGACGTCTGATACGTGTATCTGATCATTCACAGCACTTACGCTGTAAAATCCTGTAGCCTGTAGCCAGTGTGGTGAACCGGATGCTGTATGCGCCTCTTGACCTGTCCGAGTGCGACTTTGGCTCATTCAGAACATTTGCGCCTCCACACGCTCTCTCTCTCTCTCTTTTTCTCTCTCCTCGGGAAGCTGCGTGCGACTGTCAGTGCAGCGTCAAAGCAGAGCTGTTTAACAGACAAATCTTTCTTTGAGAAGCATTTTGATCTCCCAGTGACATTCTGTGAAACGGGAGCTTCATTTTGATCTAAATTGTGTGCAAATCCGTCTTTTATATACGGAGAAAAGGTCCAAAAGTGTACAGTGAAATAAAACGTGTGTAAAGAACAACGGCGAAAATCGCGAAAAACGGCGCACCGCAGAAATGTTGAAGGTGCATGGCCCTTAAAGATTTTATATTTGTATGAATGTGACATAAAACAGACACTGACCTGAAAAAAGTATAGACAACAGCAGCAGCGGTGTTTTCTCTGCTCTAACCACACAGGACCGTCCTGTCAGGTTGAGTCAGTCTCCTAAAAGCTCAGTTTTACAGGGATGGAGCTAAGGGGGCATCTGGGACTGGGGCTCTCTATGGGGATCCCCCCCTTTGATTTTTATTTACCTGAATCATGTCTTTTTAATTATAGTAAAATTACATCACATATTAAAAATATCACATCTAGAACTCACCAAAATGCAGGAAATTGTACAGAATTTTAAAACATTTATTTGTATTTAAGGGCTTATGGCACTAAGGGTCTGATTGTAAATAGAATTTAAATAAACATTTCTTTTGGAAAGGGAAGTAGAGGGTGAGAACCCAGTAGAATTTATATCCATCAGGGGCGCTATTTGAAATCTCGCTAAGGGCGCCAAAAGGGCTAGAGCCGGCACTGTTCACACAACATTAGATTACACGAGGACATCTGAGTTTGACGAATTACTGGAGGTACAGACATGGACATGGACATGCTGTGCGAATAGGACATTACTTGTGCCACCTCTGAATATTAGTAAGATCTGTGTGTGTCTAGGAATTATTATGAGCTGGATTGTGGGAAAGCAGACAGTTAGTTTATGGAAAGATTCAACTATAATCCGAAAAGTGTGTTTTTGTGGATTGATTATGATGTTTGTGGAGAATGGAGTTACAATGCACCAGTATTAGGTTGATTGACAAGCTTCTCTATTTGCAATTTCACACAGTGGTGGTGATGTCGTGTAGCCACAGCTGCCCTGGAGCTGCCTGACACAGACTAACAACCTGTCCATAATACTCTGCTTTAGACACAGAAGTTACAATCAAGAATATAGAGTTTGAGTCTGAGTTATGCACACTGTAAATGCAGATGTATTCTCCTCCTCACACTTCACACATCTGTCTGTGTTTACAGCTCTCTGCTTCATTAGAGATTTCTAAAGTCATCAACTTCTGCTCCTGTTTTTCCCTCATTCCTCTGCAGACAAAAAGACAGATGGAGACAGAGAGAGAGGGAGAGAGAGAGGGGGAAAGAGGAGAGGGAGAGAAAGAGAGAGGGAGGGAAAAGGAAATATTAGAGAGAGAGGGAGAGAAAGGGGAGAGAGGGAGGGGGGAGGAGAGGAGAAAGAGAGACAAGAGGGGGGCGAAGAGAGAGGAGAGAGAGTGGGGAGAAGAGAGAGAAGAGAGGGAGGGAAAGGAAAGAGGAGAGAGAGAGAGGGCAGGAGAGGAGAGAGAGAGGAGAGAGGGAGGGAGGGGGGAGGAGAGAGAAAAAGATGTATAGAGAGAGAAAGCAGAGAGAGACAGGAAGAGAGAGAGGGTGGAGAGACAGAGTGAGAGAGGAGAGAGAGGAGAGAGGAGAGAGAGAGAGGCGGGTGTGAAGTATAGAGAGAGCTGTATACAGACATGTTTATTCACTCACAGATGTCACTGTAAATCAGGTCAGGTTATATTTGGGGTTAGGCAGGTTTTTAATGTCCCAATAGGTTTACACTGTCCCGGCTGATCCAGTCTAATGTACAGCAGCAGCAGCAGCAGCAGCTACCACCTGGCTTTGTGTTTGGGCTAGAAATCCTAATACACGAAACTGAAAAAGAAAACTGGTATCAATGATATCTTAATTTGCAGTACTTATGTGTGATGATAATACAATGTGTTTCTAGTTTTCCTTTTGCTTTATCTGATTTAACAAAATACCAAAATATACTTCTCTTTAGTCTGTTTTAGTTTATATCTTCAATACAATCCAATGTTTTCCACTTTGTGTCATTGAACATTTTCTTTTTGTGCAGTGCTGGAAAGTAACTCAATGCTTGTATGGAAAATATGGATTCAGATCCATTCTTCCACCCAGTGCCGCCCTCAGCTGCTGCTGAGTTTCGTGAGGATGTTCACGTTGGTGGACACGCACACTCAGACATTTTCAATGGAAACCATTGGGACCACCTTTACAAAGTCCAACGACGATGTGCAGTGCACCATTCGACCTGAGCTCTAACACTGATCCAACATATGGCCGATATGGTCAAATATCGTCAGCGCAGAGGCGATTACAGATGGTTCTGGCCGACACTGGCCTGTTATGTGTCCCAATGGTCTCGACTGCAGACCTGGTGGCGGGTGAACCTGTCACGGAGATGTGCAGGGCGGTTGGCTTATGCTCGTTGTCTTGCAGCTCCAAACACCCTGGCCACAGCAGGACAACACTGTCCAGCTTGGAGCTGCCAATAGCTCCATTTCTCTCTGGTCGTGGCATCGACCAGTCTGTTTTTGGCTTCATTCTGATGCCTTTTATAGAGAAGACTTGAGCACAGTTAACCAGCGGTAAAAGTCAACTCTGAGTTTCAAACATAAGTTTGTGTGAATAAACGACCCTGTACTGCACTCTTTATTGTTCTTTATTGTTGACCATTTCAACAAGTGGAAAACTCCTCTTGATTTTGCCCATGTCTTCTTTGTCTCTCCAGCATGTTTTTGTTTTGAATGTTAAATCTGTCAGCTCTGTAATCTGAAACGTTGCTGTTTGTTATCTAAACTCAAACATGACCTGTGTGTGGGACAGGGATCACAGTGGACTTGTCTATGTGTGGTAAACGGATGTTGTGGACCTGTCTTTGTGTGGGACAGAGACTGTGTGTGGGACAGAGACTGTGTGTGGGACAGAGACTGTGTGTGGGACAGAGACTGGGTGTGGGACTATTACAGAAGCTCGGGTTAGAGGTACACTCATGTTTTGGTGGATGCTGACATTTTAACCAAGCCTACGTATGCAACTGTTGAGATGTAATGAAAGTTTATTAGACCAGGTAAAGTTTGGAGCTTGGCCTTAGACCCGGACAGGAAGTGTGTGGTGAAAAGAGAGGAAGTTGAATTTGTATAAGTCAGTTTTGTCGCAGGGTTGCTAGGTGTCAGAGATACAACAAAAATATAACGAGATACTAATCTTTGTCTGTATCGCCCAGCTCTATTAAAACTTATAGCCTACAATAATTTTTACACACAAAAAAGAGACTAAATTCTGTGTTAAAAGTGTGGATCTGGCAACACTGAACCGTTGGTGAGTAAACAGTACGCTGCTGTGACAACAATCAGTGTTTCTGATGGAAAACCGAGCTAGCACAGCTCAGAAACAGCCCAAAGCGGAAGTGGAAAATAGAAATAATTGTAATAAGTGAGAGGACATTGGTTTGCAAAGGGCAATAGGCCTAGTCTATAATAAAGTATTTCATATAATGTTGTCGATCACAAAAACACATGGTATGATTTGCACATGGACGCAGCTTTTTCAGTTGCTAAAACATCGTCACCATGTTCCTCTGGTTAATGTGGTGAGGCAAATCAAATAAACACAATTTATAGAGAAAACCGAAAATTCTAGAAAACAACTTTAGCAAAACGGATTAATTTTGTCTTTTCAAGCTTTTTAAAATAGGCCCATTATCAGTTGTTTAGTTACATTTCCCAACCTGATATTGACATACATCGACACCAAATGTTATCATCACTTTGCCAATGCAATCTGAACGCTCCCCCACAGATACAATAAGTGAAGCTGATGCTTTTTTTGGTGATATTTATGTTGTTGTTACTGTTCTCATTAGTAACGTGAAAAGAGACAATTGGTGGTCAGACAAAGATCAGCAATTCCAACTTTTACATTCACAAGTTTTTAGTTTGAAGTTTTATTTGTAAGTAATAATGGGTTAATACTAAGGTTTAAAGTCACCACTTGACTTGTAATGAGGCTCTTGCTTCTGCTCATGTGTTGATAAGTGTGTACCAGCTACACAGAGGTGGGTAGGGCTTGCACCGACTAGTCAACTATAAAGGTCCCCCGCGACTACTTTGAGAGGTAGTCGACTAGTCGCAAGAATAATTAATGTCAGCAACTCGTCCGATTTTTTTACCCGGCCGTTCTACGTCTCTCCCCGAGCTGTTCTTCCGCCTCGGGATGCTTTGTCCCGCCGCCTCGGCACACTGGAGCACGCTGTAGTCTGTAGACCCCCGCCTTGCATAGCGCACGGACACTCTGTGCCTCTACAACCAAGCGCGACCCCGGCTCCACTCCTATAACGCACGAACTGTCCGTCCCAAACGCTTGTCTAGCCGAGTGCCTTGTATAGCCCGGCTCAAAGCTCTCGGGCTGTTCGCTCCGTCTAGCCAAACGCACAGGCGCCTGGAGCCCGCTGCACCCCGGCTCAAAGCGCTCGGATACTCAAGCGCCCTGACCAGACGACATCAAACGCCTGGATCGAGTCTGTGATCCAATCCACTGTCTTGGTCTTAGAGAGTTTTACAGCGTGGTTTGTGGGAGAAGAGATGAGGAAAAGAGGATGAGTGATGTGTGTGAAACCAGGGCTTCAGGTGGATTTGTGTTCCTTCTCTGTTTGTGACCAAACGTCCACAGCTCAGAGTAGTGTGGGCAGACTGATCCAAGCCGCTGTCAGAGCAAGAGCCTCCGCCCTCGCTCGCACGCACAAATAGGCTTATTTAGCTTTTTTTTTCTTCTTTTATGTAAAATCAAAGAGCCTACGTTCCGCTTTATTACAGGGCATTAAGTACTGATAATATGGTCAGAATAAATAAGCTGTTTCTCACAATTACCCAGGCAAAATCATCGTTGCTTTTTGATCTTTGTTTTTGTTAATGACGTTAATGAAGTCGATGTGACTAACGCTCTCAACTAGTCGACTACTAAAATTCAGTAGTCGTGCAACCCCTGGAGGTGGCAATTATTTTCCAGGAGGGCCTTATTCAAAACCAGACAGAAGGTCACATCTTGATCATTGTTGTAGTAACATCGTCGTTAGTACAAGCAACATTTTGTCAATATTGGACATTTAATCTGTTATCGTGTTAGAACACTGGTGCAGATCCATGTTCCATAACCAACTCAATCAAACAAAGGAGATGTAAAGGCTATGACCTATTCTCAAAAATGTGCTGGACCTGATTATAACAGGTGAAGGGAAGCTTGTGGCTACCGGGCTGCAGTTTGCCCAGGTCTGAGCCAACAGATTATTCAAAACTTGTTTTTTTTGTGAATTAATGCAGCACAGTATCACAAGAAAGCACCACACATAAACGGCAAATTATGAGCATGATTGCATATCTTTATGTAAATATTGCACGATATATAAATGGCGACATATAAATGGCAATATATAAATGGCCATATTTCATAGCGTAAAATACACAGGAGTTTTGGTTGAAGCCACGTGGGGACAATTTCTTTCGGTGAAATGGGTAAGTGGCTTCAAGTTACTAAAATGGTTAAGTTTTGGGCCGAGTCTTGATTAGGATAAGGATTTTGTTAATATTCATACATTTACAACCACCACAAAGATGAACTGGGACTGCACGTGTCATAAAAAGACGTGAAATCATGCTAATCATACGCTATTGGATTAGTTAATTCTGAAGACTATTGTTAACAGTAAAAATACAGAACCCTGCTCATATCAGACTAGCTTAGATGCTAAGTGATAGATAGCATCAGAACCAAACTGTACGTCTATAAAATTATATGTTTATGATTTTAAGTATCAGAAACCCTGATTTTGAGTTGCCAGATCTGAGAGACTTGTAAGACTTTTTTGATTTGCTGTGTGGATGTTCAGTTGTGATTTTGTGCTGTTTCTATAAGCGCATTTGTCTCTTTTGTTGCAGATTAGCGGAGTCTCCCGGTCGTGCTAGGTCTGGCCTCGTTGGGGGCAGTGCGGGGGTTAAATGGGGCTAGATTGATATAATTGGGGGGTGCGGATATTAGCACGAACGCTAACGAGGCTAACGGCCGGACTGGACTCAGAGGGATCAGGGCAGATTTTGAGGGATTAAAATGTCTGATCTCATTTAAACGTTATCCATGAAGTCCTGCTGTGACCGGCCGACGCACAAATACATGTTCAACTAAAGATCCATGTGTTCAAGCAATTTTCACAAAGACGGACAAAAAATATCAATAGCTGTGTGTGAAATGATCTTTTAGATATGTCAGAGTGGGTGCTATCAATATCATGGCCCTCTGTAACATCGTGATATAGTGAAAATTTTGTTTCGGGGGCTTGAAATAAAAAAAATATAATTGTATTGTGAGGTTGCATATCATTACATCCCTAATAAAAAGTAAATTATAGGGAAGTTATTTATCATTTTGAGATTTTTACCTTAAATACGTATCTCAAGTTACTTGCCAAGTCCATTTTTGGTCAGACCATGTTTAGTCCTGACTCTGGTCGATGTTTAGTCCTGACTCTGGTCCACGTTTAGTCCTGACTCTGGTCGATGTTTAGTCTTGACTCTGGTCCACGTTAGTCCTGACTCTGGTCCACGTTTAGTCCTGACTCTGGTCCACGTTTAGTCCTGACTCTGGTCCATGTTTTAGTCCTGACTCTGGTCGATGTTTAGTCCTCACTCTGGTCCACGTTTAGTCCTGACTCTGGTCGATGTTTTAGTCCTGACTCTGGTCCACGTTTAGTCCTGACTCTGGTCGATGTTTAGTCTTGACTCTGGTCCACGTTTAGTCCTGACTCTGGTCCACGTTTAGTCCTGACTCTGGTCCACGTTTAGTCCTGACTCTGGTCCATGTTTAGTTCCTGACTCTGGTCCACGTTTAGTCCTGACTCTGGTCCACGTTTAGTCTTGACTCTGGTCCCTGTTTAGTCCTGACTCTGGTCCACGTTTAGTCCTGACTCTGGTCCACGTTTAGTCCTGACTCTGGTCCACGTTTAGTCCTGACTCTGGTCCACGTTTAGTCTTGACTCTGGTCCATGTTTAATCTTGACTCTAGTCCACGTTTAGTCCTGACTCTGGTCCGTGTTTAGTCCTGACTCTGGTCCACGTTTAGTCCTGACTCTGGTCCGTGTTTAGTCCGGACTCTGGTTTGTGTTTAGTCCTGACTCTGGTCCGTGTTTAGTCCTGACTCTGGTCCATGTTTAGTCCTGACTCTGGTCCCATGTTTAGTCCTGACTCTGGTCCATGTTTAGTCCTGACTCTGGCCCATGTTTAGTCCTGACTCTGGTCCATGTTTAGTCCTGACTCTGGTCCATGTTTAGTCCTGACTCTGGTCCATGTTTAGTCCCGACTCTGGCCATGTTTAGTCCGACTCTGGTCCATGTTTAGTCCTGACTCTGGTCCACGTTTAGTCCTGACTCTGGCCCATGTTTAGTCCCGACTCTGGTCCATGTTTAGTCCTGACTCTGGTCCACGTTTAGTCCTGACTCTGGTCCGTGTTTAGTCCGGACTCTGGTTTGTGTTTAGTCCTGACTCTGGTCCGTGTTTAGTCCTGACTCTGGTCCATGTTTAGTCCTGACTCTGGTCCATGTTTAGTCCTGACTCTGGTCCATGTTTAGTCCTGACTCTGGCCATGTTTAGTCCTGACTCTGGTCCATGTTTAGTCCTGACTCTGGTCGATGTTTAGTCCTGACTCTGGTCCACGTTTAGTCCTGACTCTGGTCCACGTTTAGTCCTGACTCTGGTCCATGTTTAGTCCTGACTCTGGTCCACGTTTAGTCCTGACTCTGGTCCACGTTTAGTCTTGACTCTGGTCCCTGTTTAGTCCTGACTCTGGTCACGTTTAGTCCTGATCTGGTCCACGTTTAGTCCTGACTCTGGTCCACGTTTAGTCCTGACTCTGGTCCACGTTTAGTCCTTGACTCTGGTCCATGTTTAATCTTGATCTAGTCCACGTTTAGTCCTGACTCTGGTCCTGTTTAGTCCTGACTCTGGTCACGTTTAGTCCTGACTCTGGTCCGTGTTTTAGTCCGACTCTGGTCCGTGTTTAGTCCTGACTCTGGTTTGTGTTTAGTCCTGACTCTGGTCCGTGTTTGTCCTGACTCTGGTCCATGTTTAGTCCTGACTCTGGTCCATGTTTAGTCCTGACTCTGGTCCATGTTTAGTCCTGACTCTGGCCCATGTTTAGTCCTGACTCTGGTCCATGTTTAGTCCTGACTCTGGTCCATGTTTAGTCCTGACTCTGGTCCATGTTTAGTCCGACTCTGGCCCATGTTTAGTCCCGACTCTGGTCCATGTTTAGTCCTGACTCTGGTCCACGTTTAGTCCTGACTCTGGCCCATGTTTAGTCCCGACTCTGGTCCATGTTTAGTCCTGACTCTGGTCCACGTTTAGTCCTGACTCTGGTCCGTGTTTAGTCCGGACTCTGGTTTGTGTTTAGTCCTGACTCTGGTCCGTGTTTAGTCCTGACTCTGGTCCATGTTTAGTCCTGACTCTGGTCCATGTTTAGTCCTGACTCTGGTCCATGTTTAGTCCTGATCTGGCCATGTTAGTCCTGCTTGGTCCATGTTTAGTCCTGCTCTGGTCCATGTTTAGTCCGACCTGGCCATGTTGTCCGACTCTGGTCCATGTTTAGTCCTCTTCATGTTTGTCCCGACTTTGGTCCATGTTTAGTCCCGACTCTGGTCCATGTTTAGTCCTGACTCTGGTCCATGTTTAGTCCTGACTCTGGTCCATGTTTAGTCCTGAATCTGGCCATGTTTAGTCCTGACTCTGGTCCATGTTTAGTCCTGACTCTGGTCCATGTTGTCAGGACACGAGCAGCAGCGTTCTGGATGTAACAAATGACAAATGAATGGAAAGTCTTTTTTTTATACTTTGATTTTGGCAATGTTTTTTTATTGTACAAAGCTGCTGATGTTATTGTTTTGATGTGGCTGTTAAAATTCATGTCTATGTCCATTATTACCCCCAGGTTTCAGAGAGAGAAAGCGAAAAGTTGACTGGCCATTTCAAATATAAAGGTTTTTCCAGTTCACATCACCAGCATTGTGTCTTTAAAAAAGTGAAATGAAAGTGATTTGTTCCACTTGAAATTCACATGAAGAACTACCATAATAACACCTAAAAATACAGTTAAGTTCCGCATTATAGTCAGTTCCCTTTTTTGTAAAGCGATGTCTTCCCTGTGGCAGTAACGGGACTCCCCTGTGAGACCAAAACCATTTCTAACCTCCTTCTTTCTCAGATTCTCTTTCATTTTCAGAGCCGCGTCAGCAGAGTTTGACTGACCTTCAAAAGCCTGTAGTAAGCTTGTCTCTGTCCATAGCTTTGGAGAGAAACGGCTGCAGGACTGAGGAGAAACAGTATATAGGTTACACGGGATTCTATATTTAACAAGGCGATGTTTGCACGTACATGAAGTTGTGATACCGGAGCTGTTATAGATTCACAGCTGTTAATGCCGATGATTTCTTTACAGATTCAATGTTAAATTAAGATGTGAATGCTTAACTTAAGTCATTGTAATAACCTTTTACTGTTGCCAAAGGGAGCTTAAAATGTAATATTTCAGTTTGTTTACATTTTTAAGGAGCAAAAATCAAGTATAACACTTTTGAAAAAAATAAAAATGTGGTACCATTAACTCTATTTTACTTAACTCTAGAGCGGGGCAATTAATCGAAAAAATGAGAGATATATCAAAATTTTACATTGTAATTTTTGGCATTTATCTTGATAACAATGTTCAGGCATTTTGTATCAATGTCTCAAACTGTCCCTGTAAATAATTCAATTGAGGTTTAAATTCCATATGACAGCTTTAATTTGTTGTGATGTTTCTTGTGATAAATATTTATCATTGATTACAGCAGTAAAGTTATTTTTATCTTAAAGCCCATATGACAGATTAACACATTTTTCTAATTTTGACTTAGTTTGGTCTGTTAGTCTTTGTGGTAAATATTTATCACAGTTTTACAGCAGTTAAGTTGCAATTTATGAAGAAATGGACAAATGGACAAACATATAACCCTCCACATATGTATCAAAAAGACATTATACACATAATTAGCACTTTTTACTGAGGTTTTAAGCAATAATTTAACACAATTAAAGTCCTATAAGTTATAATACTTTGTCACGTCGTCACTTCTGGGTTAGTTATGTTGATTTTGGCCCAGATTTACAATGTGGTTGCTATGGTAACATTTGTTAGATTCCCCTCCACTTATGTCATATTTACTGGACAAAAGACAATAATAAACTTCCTAAAAGCAACCAAATTGGGTAAAAACAAGCTAAATGTTTAGTCAAATCTTAATCATAATCATGTTTGCTATATTTTACCAAAAATGTACCCCAACCTGTCATACGCACTTTAACAAACAAAAAACAATGTTATATTACACCTTTTTAAAAACATTATTCAGGCACGAATTGACTTTAAAATACTGCTGCTTGTAAATGTCAGAAATGGTGTCAGCTACCCATAGTCCTGTAAGATGTGCATGCTGGTTGCTGTATAGTTTTGTTTTGTGTTTGGCTTTGTGATGTGTTTTCTTTCCTATTTGAATTTGTGGGGGGTAATCGAGGACTAAGGACACACCCCTGATACATCATTGGCGACCGCTAATAGGAGACTGGCATAAAAATGACGGCAGGTGGCAGGCGGGGAGAGGAAAACGGAACAGGAAACTGGAAGGCGGTGGAGCTGAGAACGGAGAGCGTGGGGGAAAGCGGCGTGGCCAGGAGCAGTGATCCAGGACCCGAGCAGCGGCGCGCGCGGACGGGGAGGACGCAGACTAGAAATCGACGCACGGAGAAGGCATCCAGCGACGCGAGACTGGGCCAGGGCGGCACTCAACGTCTGCAAAAAGATAAGTAAAGGAACGTGCCTCTTACTACCACAGTCGCAGATTGGCCTGAGTGTGTGATTGTGAGCTGACCGCCCTTCTACCCAGCAGCGGTGGCGCGCGCACAGCGGGAGGAGCTTCGGGCCGGGGCGAGGTCGTGCAGTGGAGGCGAGTGGAGGTCGTGCAGTGGAGGAAGGACCGAGGAGCCAAGGCGGCACTCAACGCCTGAATAAAGCTAAGTGAAGGAAAGTCCGAATTTTGTCTCAAACTCTGATTGGTTGGCCCTCTCGCTACGCCATTTCGCTGAGAGACGCTTTTCTTTTGCAGCCGCTCATCTGTAGCAGATCGCGGAGGCCAGCAACGCGGAGGACGTGGTCTGGGGTGACGGGAGAGAGGACGCACGCCAGTTAGGCCCTGCCCGGCTGATCCCACCTATATGCGCGTAACCGCCACAACTGAGTGAGACCGTTTTAAAGCTGCTAAACCAGAGAACAGTTAAAGCTGCTAAACCAGAGAACAGTTAAAGCTGCTAAACCAGAGAACAGTTAAAGCTGCTAAACCAGAGAACAGTTAAAGCTGCTAAACCAGAGAACAGTTAAAGCTGCTAAACCAGGGAAAAGTTAAAGCTGCTGAACCAGAGAACATTTTTAAGCTGTTAAACCAGAGAACATTTTTAAAGCTGCTAAACCAGAGGACATTTTGAAACTGCTAAATCAGAGAATGTTTTAAAGCTGCTAAACCAGAGAATGTTTTAAAGCTGCTAACCCAGAGAATATTTTAAAGCTGCTAAACCAGAGAATATTTTAAATTTGCTAAACCAGAGAACAATATTCGAAGCTGCCAATTTTTGTTAAGTTGTCTTTGTTTTGAGCCATTGTAAATAAATTCTTGTTATTCCTTGCTTGAGCGTGCCTGGATTATTCAACAGTGGTCTTTTCTAAGCTGGTTGTAACCTTACATTGGTGACATTAATTTGGCGTTGCTGGCAGGATCAGCACCACTGTTGAGTAATGGAGACACAGCCTGGTACAAGCTCGGCCATTACAGCCCAATTTACCATGCCCTGGTTTATGGGCGCTGCTTATATTCCAAAATTTGATGGCAACCAATCAAAATTTATAGAATGGAGAGCTCAGGTGGAGGCCATGATAAGGGCGCAGTGCCTAAGTGAGTCACAACAGGCAGACTTTGTGTTAACAGCTTTAGAGGGTGAGGCTAAACAAGAAATACAACTGTTGAACTCTGGAGATAAGAACACAGGAAAGAAAATTCTGGACGCTTTGCAGGGCCTCTATTCTAAACCCATTACAAAAGCACAGTTGCGAGCCAATTTTTATAACTGTAGGCAGCGGGCAGATGAAAATGTGACCTCTTTTATTTTAAGATTACGAGGAGCATTTCACAAATGGAGTGAACTTGATCAGGTGGCAGCTGGTGATCAGAACAATTTGCTTCTTGAACAGCTAATGATCGGGCTAAGGAAAGGGCCAGTAAAACAAGAACTTAGCAGACTGATGAGACGTGATGATACTGTAACTTTTACCATAGCCTGTGAGGAAGCTCGTGCCTTAGAACAGGAGCAGGATGAGGAAGGAGAAGACGTTTTGTCCCGTAGGGTTAGAGCATATACCCCACCCCCTCCTAAATTGCCAGATTCAGATCAGATTAAAGGGCAGCTGCATTCTGAGCTTAAGGAGGAACTTATGGGAGAAATAAAAAAAGAAATCCTAGAACAACTAAAAACCTTGTCTAGCAGCTTGGTAGAGGAGGTTAGGGCCCAACTTTCAAGTCCAACTCGGCCCCAGGTTGGGACAACTACCACTCCAGCTCGACAACGTTCGTCTGCTCATCCCCCTTCCTACCAGTGGGACGCTCAAGGACGCCCTATTTGCCGACATTGTGGTGCAGTGGGACACATTCAGCGCCGGTGCCCACACAAGTTTTCCCAGCCACAGGATTTTTAGACTCCCCCGCAGCTGAGGGCCAAGCAGTGGGGGCAGTTGTACTGGATTCAGAGCCCACTTCACGAACTGACCGGACGTTAGATAATTCGCCCTCCAAATGCAAGTCAGCTCTGGTTGGTGAGTGTCTCGACGTTGTTGTAAAACTGAACGGTTGTGCTATACCTTTTGTACTGGATACAGGGTCCCAGGTTACCTTGCTAAGTCAAAGTCTGTTTGAGAAGCATTTGAAGGGGACAGGGGTACAGAGTGCCGATACTTTACCATGGCTGTTGTTGCGAGCTGCCAATGGATTGACAATTCCTTACATTGGCTATGCCATGGTAAATTGCACAGTGGGAAATGTCAACGTGGCGGAAAAAGGGATTATAGTGGTTAATGACAATTGTTTGGGCCCAGACAAAGGAATATTGGGAATGAATGTTATTAAACCAATATGGTCTACTCTCACCCAGGGGAATCATCCTGGCCTGTCAGCCTTCAAGACCCTTATACCCTCTGCTGAAGGAAAGATTTGGACGCAAGCTTTTGCAGAGTGCCAGCGGGTTACTAGTAGAGGCCCCATCCCACCGTATGAAGGTATTGCCAAATTAACACGACAACAACCTGTAATTATACCCCCTCATTCCGAGATGGTTTTGTGGATGCAAGTGACAGGAGAGCCACCTAATCAGCCACAGGTTGTTGTGGAGCCCTCCAGGACAATGACTCTGAGTGGTACGTTGGCCGTACATTAACCAAGGTTTGTGGGGGGCGGGTGCCTTGCAGAGTATGTAATCCTAACCCTTATCCAGTTGAGGTACCCCAGCGCCAGCCACTGGCCCAGGTAACTGAAGTGGCCACATCTGATATCCAAGGAGAGCAAGAGCTGGTACTGGATTCCGTTGCATCAGATGTTGTTGAAGTAAAAGTAAGACGTGTGGGGGTAGACCCAAATGTTGAAGAATCTCACCCTGTTCTTTCTTTGCAGGGGGATGGCCTGACAGCAGAGGAACAGAATAAGATGGACAATCTGTTGCACAAATGGAAGGGCATATTTTCAATTCACGAGGAAGATTTTGGCCGCACGAGTGCTGTTAAGCACCGGATCCCGACTGGCTCTGCTCCTCCGAGTCGTGAAAGGTACAGACCGGTCCCACCAAGCCTGTACTCAGAGCTAAGGACTTTGTTAAAAAATATGTTGGACAATGGTGTAGTGAGGGAAAGCTCTAGCCCCTGGGCCGCACCCATTGTGTTGGTAAAGAAAAAAGACGGGAGCTGGAGGTTTTGTGTGGATTACCGCCGGTTAAACGCGGTCACCCATAAGGACGCTTACCCCCTTCCCCGTATTGAAGAGAGCCTAACGGGGTTAAAATCTGCTAAGTGGTACTCCACTCTGGATCTGGCCAGTGGGTACTGGCAGGTTGAAATGGACCCAACAGATCAAGAAAAAACTGCGTTCACTACTCCTTTCGGACTCTTTGAGTTTGAACGCATGCCCTTTGGCCTATGTAACGCACCAGCCACTTTCCAAAGATTAATGCAACGGTGCCTTGGGAATATGGTAAATGATTCCTTGTTGATTTACCTGGATGACGTTGTTGTGTTTTCTCCCACTTTTGACAGTCATGTCCAGCATTTGGAGGAGGTTTTCAACCGACTGGACCAACATGGACTAAAGCTGCAACCAAAAAAGTGCAAACTATTCCAGCGGGAAGTAACTTATCTTGGCCACGTCATCAGTGAAAAGGGTGTAGCCACTGATCCTGCAAAAACTGCCGCCGTGGAGGAGTGGCCTGTACCACAGACAGTGAAACAGGTAAAATCATTCCTGGGCTTTGCAGGTTATTATAGGCGCTTTATCCCAGAATTCTCTAAAATTGCATTGCCATTAAACGCGCTCACAAGACATAGCGCCAGTAGCAAACCGACCACTCCAGTCTCTTGGACATTAGAATGTCAGAAAGCATTTGACCATCTTAAAGTAGCCTTATTAAATGCCCCAATTCTGGCATATGCAGATTTTTCACAACCATTCAGACTGTACACAGATGCTAGTTTTGAAGGCTTAGGCTCTGTCTTGGCACAAATTCAGGATGGTAAAGAACGCGTTATAGCTTACGCTAGCCGCAGTTTGCAACCTGCTGAGCGAAATGATCAAAATTATAGCTCTTTTAAGCTCGAGCTATTAGCTTTGAAATGGGCAGTTACAGAGAAGTTTAAGGATTACCTCTATGGAGTGGAATTTACTGTTTTCACAGATAATAATCCCTTAGTTCACCTTGAAACGGCCAGACTGGGTGCAGTAGAACAACGATGGGCTGCTCAGCTGGCGAATTTCAAATACACCATAAAATACCGTCCAGGAGTACAAAATCGAAATGCAGATGCCCTGTCTAGGTTGCCTCAGTCAACCACAGAAGTTGCCTGTATAGACTTTGTTACAGCGATAGAAACAGAAGAAACTTGGAAAGGGCGCCAAGCCAGAGACCCAGAGCTCGTGCAGATACGACAATGGAAAGAACAAGGGACGCCTCCTCTGGAGGTACATGATGCCACGCCATACTTGAAACTATTGTTGAGGGAATGGGATAAACTTGAGCTAAGGAATGGACTGCTAGGTAGGCGGTGGGAGGAGGTAGGATCTCGGCTAATAGTTTTTCAGTATATTGTGCCACAACAGGAGATAAGGGATGTTTGGAGAACTTATCATGAAGAGATGGGACACCCTAACGCTGATAGAACACTAGCATCGCTCCGTCAGCGTTGCTATTGGCCGAGAATGGCTGCAGATGTAAAGGAATGGACACGGAGATGCTCCAGTGCATTTGTAATAAGTCTGGACCAGACGGTAAAGCCCCACTATTGCCCATTGCCACATCGTATCCCTTTGAGATTGTGGGAGTGGATTACCTCTCGTTAGGTCGTCCTGAAGACAGGTATGCTTATATTCTCGTTATGACTGACCTGTTTTCTAAATTTGCCTTTGCAGTGCCTACCAAAGACCAATCAGCCGAAACCACTGCTCGTGCCCTTTACAACAACTTGATTCAGACGTTTGGTTGTCCAGAACGTATCCTGACCGATAGAGGAGCAGCCTTTGAGTCGTCTCTAGTAGGTCAGTTGTGTGAACTGTATGGTTGTCGAAAGAGCCGCACAACTGCCTATCATCCACAGGGGAACGGAGCTTGTGAAAGGTTCAATCAGACCCTGCTGGGGCTCCTGGATCCCTCGAGGGAACAGAACAAACACAGTGGCACAATCGTCTGCCTACCCTCCTCCAGGCCTATAATAATACTGTCCACAGCTCTACAGGATTCACTCCACATTACCTGGTTTTTGGAAGACATGCGCGGCTACCTGTGGATTGGGCTACTGGTTTGCGGCCGCCCTGTGAGAGCCAAACTCTGGATGGTTGGGTGAGAGCTCATCAGATTGCCCTAAGTCATGCCTATAAAACAGCAAAGCGGAAGGCACAGGACCGTCAGGAGCAAGACCAAATCCGTTACAACCAAAGAGCCAAACTGGTGTCATTATTACCCGGGGAACGGGTTCTGATACGCAACTTTCGCCGCAGAGCCAAAGGGAAACTGGCACCCCGGTGGGACCCAGTGCCATTTGTGGTGGTGGCCCCATTGCGAGAACATCATCCTGTGTATATTGTACGACCTGAAGGTAAAGATGGGCCCACACGAACTATACATCGTAATAATCTTCGTCTTTGTCCTTTAGATTTGTCACCACAGGACCAAGAAAAGGACCCAAGGGAGCCAGAATCTACTGTGAATGACCACCGCCACCGCCTCCCACCTGGTGGCTACCTGGACTTTTTAGTCAAGCCCCTGACCCTTAGTAGATAGTGCAGAGAACGCTGAACCGGCCGTTCCACCTGAGCCTCCAGGGCCCCCAGAGCAGTCGTTAAGTGTACGGCGTTCACACCGTGCCAACTTGGGTAGGCCACCTGCCAGATATTGTAATTAAGTATTGGCCGAGACGACCAATATTAAAGACGGGGGGAGTGTCAGAAATGGTGTCAGCTACCCATAGTCCTGTAAGATGTGCATGCTGGTTGCTGTATAGTTTTGTTTTGTGTTTGGCTTTGTGATGTGTTTTCTTTCCTATTTGAATTTGTGGGGGGTAATCGAGGACTAAGGACACACCCCTGATACATCATTGGCGACCGCTAATAGGAGACTGGCATAAAAATGACGGCAGGTGGCAGGCGGGGAGAGGAAAACGGAACAGGAAACTGGAAGGCGGTGGAGCTGAGAACGGAGAGCGTGGGGGAAAGCGGCGTGGCCAGGAGCAGTGATCCAGGACCCGAGCAGCGGCGCGCGCGGACGGGGAGGACGCAGACTAGAAATCGACGCACGGAGAAGGCATCCAGCGACGCGAGACTGGGCCAGGGCGGCACTCAACGTCTGCAAAAAGATAAGTAAAGGAACGTGCTTTACTACCACAGTCGCAGATTGGCTGAGTGTGTGATGTGAGCTGACCGCCTTCTACCAGCAGCGGTGGCGCGCGCACAGCGGGAGGAGCTTCGGGCCGGGGCGAGGTCGTGCAGTGGAGGCGAGTGGAGGTCGTGCAGTGGAGGAAGGACCGAGGAGCCAAGGCGGCACTCAACGCCTGAATAAAGCTAAGTGAAGGAAAGTCCGAATTTTGTCTCAAACTCTGATTGGTTGGCCCTCTCGCTACGCCATTTCGCTGAGAGACGCTTTTCTTTTGCAGCCGCTCATCTGTAGCAGATCGCGGAGGCCAGCAACGCGGAGGACGTGGTCTGGGGTGACGGGAGAGAGGACGCACGCCAGTTAGGCCCTGCCCGGCTGATCCCACCTATGCGCGTAACCGCCACAACTGAGTGAGACCGTTTTAAAGCTGCTAAACCAGAGAACAGTTAAAGCTGCTAAACCAGAGAACAGTTAAAGCTGCTAAACCAGAGAACGTTAAAGCTGCTAAACCAGAGAACAGTTAAAGCTGCTAAACCAGAGAACAGTTAAAGCTGCTAACCAGAGAACAGTTAAGCTGCTAAACCAGAGAACAGTTAAAGCTGCTAAACCAGGGAAAGTTAAAGCTGCTGAACCAGAGAACTTTTTAAAGCTGTTAAACCAGAGAAATTTTAAAGCTGCTAAACCAGAGGACATTTTGAAACTGCTAAATCAGAGAATGTTTTAAAGCTGCTAAACCAGAGAATGTTTTAAAGCTGCTAACCCAGAGAATATTTTAAAGCTGCTAAACCAGAGAATATTTTAAATTTGCTAAACCAGAGAACAATATTCGAAGCTGCCAATTTTTGTTAAGTTGTCTTTGTTTTGAGCCATTGTAAATAAATTCTTGTTATCCTTGCTTGAGCGTGCCTGGATTATTCAACAGTGGTCTTTTCTAAGCTGGTTGTAACCTTACATTGGTGACATAAACATTGAATATCAAGTATATTGTTTTAGTTAAAATTGCCACAAAAAGAACCCTGTAAGAATAGAAATGGAGAAAATGATGCTAGTAACTTTCAATTTAGGATATCAATGTAATATGTCTGCACTTGTGTGATGTGATTTCACGTTGTTCACGTGACACCCAGCATTTTCCAGACCAATATTACTTCACACAGATGTTTGCAGCACAAATAAATCTTGTTTAAAGTCAGTTTATGTTGTAGAACAAAAGTGATCGGGTCTAGTCACTAGTGTTATTAATCAAAATAACAGTGTCTCCTCCTCTTCCTCCTCTTCTCACAAACCCTTTTTTAAACTTGTATTCTCCTAATTTAATCACTGTCCCTCTGAACCCGACATTCTAGAAATAACCATTGAAAACAGTAAAATGTTTAACCTGTCTAACCCATGGATCTATTATATTATCTGGATACGGTATTGCTAGCTTGCAGCCGTTGTAAATCCATTGGTACTGCAGCGGGAAAATGCCTCTACAGGCTAGAAAGGATTTTTTCCCTAGAGCGCAATGCAAACACAAACCGCCGTGTTCAGCAGAAACAGCATCTAAAATGGTAAATGGTCTATTTATATAGCGCTTTTCTACCTTTCCAGGCACTCAAAGCGCTTTACAATCTAGCATCCACTCACCCAGTGTACGCAGACACTGAGGCAATGTGGGTTAAGTGTCTTGCCCAAGGACACAACGACAATCTACTCCTGTCGTCCCACTGTGGCACCTGGTGTTCTAACGGTCTCCCATCCAAGTACTTACCAGGCCCTTTCTTGCTTAGCTTCTGAGATCTGACGGGATCAGGCTTCACAAGCAGGTATGGCCACAGCAGGTATGGCCATGGCTACAGCTTAAAACTGACGGACTTTGCAGCGATTCTTACCTAGGTTCACATCATAAACTTTTTTCCGGTTCAAAAGGTTTTAGTTTCGTATAAAACGGCTTTTTAAGCTTTAGCTTCGGCTACCGCTGCTAACACTGTAACTGCCGCTCTGATTGGTCAGAACGGTCACGTGTGAGCTTTCGGCTTCTTTCGGATTCACTCGGCTCGAGCTCGGCCCGCTCTTTGCGGGGAGAGTTACGGGGGAACACAACTGCGCATGCTCCATAGCCTGTAGAGCACCTAGCAAAAGGCTAAAGCTAACGGCCATATTGGCAACGAACGCCAGTGAGCAAAAGCCATTGACGCACAGCGCCCGCCATCTTTGATCACCGGGGCTTGGTCTAACCTGTCATACACACTTTAAGTCTTGCACCAAATGTAAATCGACCATAAAATGAACCACCAAAGAACAAAATATCACTTTATAAACCCCTTTTTACTATTTTTAATCATAGACATTCTACTGTATTATCTGTACTGTATTATCCTCCTTCTGTTCTGGTCCCATGCTATCTATTTAACCCAAAAACACCTCTGACCCTGGAGCTAAAGGGAACTGCGCCTCTCCAGTGACCTTATCCGTATCGAGCTCTGATTTAAGGCAGGGACCAGCTCTTCGTCACAAATCTCAGCCTGTGTGAGAAGATAATGGGCGATAGAAACAGCAGGACAACACCAAAGTCAACACAGTGTCGTCGTCAGTTTGGGAGGAGCAGAGAGGAGCAGGAAAGGAGGAGCGACTGACCTCTGACCTCTGCAGAGCCCTGAACCCTGGCGACTCCTCCTGCAGAAACACAGATTATTATAGTTCTCATTTTATAACAATCCCCAGACGATACGTGGAATTAAATAAAGATGATTAGTTAACGTGTAAAAATGAAATTAGTACTTCCGTGTAAACTTGAAAAACGTCTTGTAAACGTGGCAAAGACTAGATAAAATTCTAATATTTTAGTTGAAAATGCTCCATGTTAGTGCTGCAGCAATACACTTTAAATAAAAGTGTGTGTTTTGTATTTATGACTTACCCTTGAGCTGATTTACCCCTAAACTCTAATAGTTTAGTTTATAATGGACATTCTACAAATAATACTGTGCTGTGAATTGCTTTGGTAATTTCAATTCAATCTGATGACTAGACTTTAATTTATTGCATTACACCAACAACAAAAATTGAGTTGCTTTTTTACATATTTGATATTGGGCACAGTGAGGTGTTTATAAAAAACAATAACCACTATCTATGCATTAGTGCACATAGACATATACAGTTACATTTACACTGCTAATACACATTTACTACATTTTTATTTAAAAGGTAGTTTTTTGAAAATTGGAATTAAGGACCAAGTTTATGTTTTGTTTTTGTTGACATTTTAGATAGGACATACACAGAATCACACATACATGCATACACATACGTACGTGCGATACATACACACATAAGAATTTAAAAACTTGCATTATGCAGATCTAATGCACGGCTCAGAGTTGTTTAATCCGCTTAACCATGGTCACAACTTTATAATACATGTAAAATTCGTTCAATAATCTCAATTGATGCACAAGAAATTTTATTTTTATGGTATTTTGATTGTGTCCAGGCTTGATAACATGGCAATATTGCATATTTAAGTTCAAACCATTATCTAAAAGCACAGTGCAGCTGATGTAGACTGCAGACCGCTGTTTTGAGATTGCTCCTCTCTCTTTCTTGGTCAAGGCATTTGTTTTATTTACCTCAGGACGGAGGAGATAATTGAAGATGATGCTGTCAGTTTTCAAAGCCTGCAGGCGATGTGTTCTGATCATTTTGTGTATTTGTGTTAAAATCACAGTCCACGTTCATGCAATGTCTGTCGTCTCAAGTTGTTTAAAAAACTGTACATTAGTCTATTAAAACTATTAAAACTCTATTAAAAGTTTTGCGCTAGCAGCGATGTCAAGGCTTCGCTCACATATACGTTGGCGTGTATGCAGGGCCGGCTTAATGTTTTTGGAGGCCTAGGCTACTATATTTTGAGGCCCCTCCAGTGCTCGCAATAGCCCTCATCAAGAATTCAGATGGCGCCCCAAGGCACAGACTGACAACTGGCTAACAGGCTGAAATAAAGTGATTCATTAAATAATGCAGTTATTTCCTGCATTTTGGTGGATTTTAGAGAAGATTTTGATGCTTTTACTCAGTTCCTGGCCACTATTATTTGTAATATTATTATTTCAACATGATTTAGCAGTAGCTAATTTACTAAGTTTTACCTTACAGAAAATTTCCAGGTTAGAATTAAGCTAAACTATTTCTGTGGTCTCAATGTCAAGCAAATATATGGCTAACAATGTTAAAATGATTTTTGTAAAGATGTGTGCAATTTTAAACACAGTGGAGCACTTTGTACCTTAGAAATCAGTGTGTTTTCAATTTTAGAGAAGAACATGGCCTAAATATGAACTACTGTGTCTGAAACAAGTGTGAAAACACAAAACACAGTTCCAGATATGTTTTACATGTGAAACAGTGTTAAAATATACACCCAATTTTTTTGTGTATGGGCCTTTAATTTCCCTGCTCTCTTCTGCTGCTTCGCGGCAAAGAGCGCTCTCACGTCACGCACACATGAAGCAGAGTGGCTCACGCTAAAATAGTCTACAGAAGCTTGTTTTTGGACATTTCTCTTTGGAATATTCGACAGAAATGCGGGCAGCAATGCGCCGCGCTTGGTCGCGGTGATTCGCGCTATTAAACTAAATCTGTTGAATTGTTTGTTCATCAGCTTTTACTGATCGTTTCTCCGAGAATACATAACGGATTGACCCGAAACAAAGACTGGCTGATAGCTTGTGGCGTGTAGAACATGTTTTATGTGTCTAAGTTGCGTCCAGAGTCTTGGATTTCCCGCTGTATGCTGTGAATGATCTTTCCAGAGTCTCTTTCTCTCTCTCTCTCTCTCTCTCTCTCTCGCTCTCTCTCTCACAGCGCAGCAGTACGGACCCTCCTCTGAGTATTTGCAAAAGACACTAACTTTTTATTTAACTTATGCCAATAGAATTGTAATGTGTTCAATCATAAAATATACATAACACTTTCTAATAGCATTTTTGCTTTTCAGACATATTTTAATGTAGATACATTTTGAAGTGCTGCTCACTGAGGCCCCCTGCTGGCGGAGGCCCTAGGCTGCAGCCTATGTAGCCTAATGCTGTAAGCCGGCCCTGCGTGTATGTATGAAAAGTTTGGAAAATCTCACTGACAATGGAACAAATATATACAAAGTGCACTCAACTCTAAACTGGAGAAGTGGCTACAAATAAATACATCAGACATCTTAGACCAGAAACAGTAATAATACTGCGGAGAACCCTCAAGCTCTCTGGACCCGAGCTTGTAAAGCAGATGAAAACACTCATACAATACTTTTTTTTTGCAAATGGTTTATTTTTTTTGTCTTTTTCTCTTGCCAAGCTTTGTAAGCGCACATGGGCCTTATAATAGTTTAGGTCAACCTAAAATACAGAAGGCAGCAAAACATTGGAGTTATGTTTTGGGTTTGGGGGAAGGTTCGGCGCAATATTTCCTTCCAACTATCTCCACTTGTCGACTTTGTTGTAAGCTGCTTGTCGGTTGACCGGATGTCGTTTCTAAGGTCGTAGCTTCTTTTACGTTGACAATTTGTGAAGATTTATCCACAACAAATGTTGGGATTTCTGCAAGGTCTTTAAAAGTTGGCACTTTGCTGGTTGTAGTTTGGTTAATTGGAGGCATTGGCGTGCATTTGACAGGTCCAAACAATCCTTTTGTGTTGGTCATTTGGGAAGCTAAGGATGTTTTAGCTCGCACCGAATGCTCTTTTAAGTTTTGGCGATGCTAAAGTTTGACGATATGACAACCGGTGGAATTTTTAACACTTGGTTTCTAGCTGACACCTTAAATTTCTCAGATGTTTTGATGGCGCAATCGTTCGGACTAAGCTCTTTTATGTGCTTATGCCCAGACAAAAGCTTCTGTATGTCGTCTCTAACTTCATAACCAGTTTTAGCATTCTGGCTTTGTTGTTTGGTCTCATTTTGAGCATGATATCTGCCTAAATCCAAAGTTGAAGATGGAACAAAGTTATCAAGTTTATCGACATCTGAAATTTTTGGTGCAAATTCTTCATTTGTTTGCTCTGTTTTGTGTTCAGCTTGAAACAATCCAAGTTTACATTCTAAATCCATCTGGTTTTGCCATCTTTCCAACTGCTGCTTATTCGGATACACAGGATCGCATTCGTTTTGGTCAAAACCTTAAATATTTTTGCAAGAGTCTACTTTGATTGTCGCATGTTCATATTTGCTCGTGGAGTTTTTAAGTTGAGCGGCTACGTTAGCACCTAGCCTCGAATGGTGCTTCATTGCTGCTTTCTTAGGCACTGCTTTTTGGTAATTTTGTGCATTTTCTGAGGAGATCCCACTTCAATTGAAACCTTTAGACCACCTGAGTCGCGAAATGTGATGCTCTTGGTATTCGTTTGTTCACTCGACCCAAGTGTAAGCTGCATATTTTTATGTTTTGCGCCGTATTCTGTCAGCTGCTCCTCTCCGATTGGTCCAGCATAGGGACAAGTGATATTGTGAACAAGCGGAGGTTCGCGGAATTGCTTTTTCTCCAGAAAATGTTTGATTTTACGTGGTGAGACTCTTCTTCACAACCCTCCTCCACTTCTTGTTCTGTCTCTGTTTCATAATAATTCTGACGCTGCTTCCAGTTTTTTACAAATTCGTCAGTTTGATTGAGTTTAGCTTCGAACTCCGCTAACTTGCCAGATTTTACATCTTCAAGCTGCCATTTTCTCGAGTCACTACTTTCAAATCCTAGCAAACTTTCCGCCATCTCCAGTTCCATTGCCTGATGCTTTTCTTGCCAATCCGGATGTAACTCGTGAACTTCCCACTGATCCTTCCCAAATGTCCCAACTCTGTGCTGCTTGTTGGTCCATAGATTGACGTTGCAATCGAAACCAGTCGTCACGAAATTTTCGCAAGATGGATTACACGTGAAGCTGGTTATCGCTCCCATGTGGGCCTTCCAGCTCTGCAAAAACGGCGGAGGAGTTAAATTTACTTTCCAGTGGTCAATTTCTTCAGCAGGAGCATCAGAATCTAAAATTATTTTGCCAAATTGCTCAATGTTCCAGACGTGTACAAAACCGTTGATGTCTCCAATCATAAGAATTTGATCATTGGGGTCTGTGTCAATGCACATTATTTTTGTGCCTTCATCTTCGATTGCTTTAAATTTCGCAAGTAGCCCGCCTTTCGCTGTCCCGGACCAGGCGCTAACAAAACCTCCATCTGCAACCAAAACCGTAGCCAAGTCAAACTGAATAATGCGTGATTTTAGGCAGTGAACAAGCGGATTTTTGTAAAAATGCTTTGGCTCTAGCTTGTCTGTCTTCACATCGAGTAATCTTTTCGGCACAGGAATTCGCTCATAATTGTCTAGGAAATGTGTCGTCTTTTCTATCGGCAACGTTGAGATTTGTCCCATGAAATCTTTATGGATAACTTTATGAATTTTGGGGCTTTGGTGTTCGTTGATGCAGTAAATAGTTTGCAAGCTTTCCATGTCCCAAACAAGAACAATGCCGTTACCTGAAGCTGAAACAAGCCAACTGTCATGTGGGTACGAAGACATAGAAGTTACACCACCTTCCATTAAAGGGTGCTCCATGTATTTAGGTTCTAACCCTTCCATATCAAGACAGTAGATGAAATTTGTCTCCTTAGACGACAGAAAAACCATTTCTTCCGTGCTTATTATTCCAGAAATCACCATCGGCACTGTCACTGGCAAAACTTCTAACTCCTGCCCGTTGTTGAAGTTCCAAAAACGCACTCTACCTTCGTTGCACACGGTTATTATTTTACGTTGCGTGTCGTTTAGCGCGATCGCCGTCGAAGCTATTAGCTGAAAAGGGCTTACGTTAAATTGCATGACAGTCTTGCCGGTGTTGACGTCCCAAACCGTAGCTATACCCTTTTGACAGACGGAGATAACTTGTCTGAAGATGTTGTGGTAAATTGCCCCACATACAGGCTTTGTATGTGAGGAAAGCATCTCCTTGAAAAGATCTGTCCCTCTACCTAAAAGAATCCCGATCTCCGTATTCGCCATGATTAATTCATTATTCTGCAAACCGTAATAAACCGCTGATATAAGACCACTGCCGATGTCCTCTTCTTGCTTGACCTTCTGAAGACAGTTTCTACTTTGTAAAGACCAAACGCAAACGGTCTGGTCGTCGTGGATGCAGACTACAACGTTGTTTTCGGGATTGTCGAGGACGTAGGTGATTGGTTCATCGTGCGCCTGCATTTCAAACTTGCAATTGGGTTTATACGTGTGCCAAGTCCGCAAAACCCCATCAACTCCCCCTGTAACCAAGTCTTGCGTTTTAAAACAATGCTCTACGCAAAGGAAAGACTTTGAGGTCCGTGGCGTTGCGTAGATTATTTTGTCAATTTTGTCAGTGTTTGATCTTGGTATTGTGAGTAGAATCAGTTTGTGGCCTGAGATTGAGCAAACGGCTAACTTCTCAAGAAATGGAAAGTATTTGATGATAGTGACAATGGTGTCAAAAAGTGGAACTTTGAAAGCCAGATATTCTCTGGTGCTCTCTTGTAACAAAGTCGAAATGCGCGCGCAATTGTAGTTTTCCTGTTTGATCTCCTCAAATGCAACTGGATTAAAGAGTCCTTTTTGACAGCTCGGCTTGCGAAAACGTACACAATTCCGGTTAAATCGCCAACTGCAAAAATGGATCTCTTACCATCTGACCAGTAACTCAACGCTGTCATTCTCCCGCCATGTGTTACAATGGCATATTTCATTATAAGCATGCCTGGAGCCCAAATGTAAAAACGTAAGTCTCGTCCAGTAGTGGCTATTGCGACCTCTTCACGTTCTTTCATATAAACCATGTCGGTAACATGAATCCTACGTTTGTGTTCGAATGGCAGCGCGTTTGGTGTATTAGAAATGGAGGTGACACTTTTTTCTTTGAATCGATTGGACCAAAATGTCAACACACCGTCTGACGCTACCGATATGTACTCCTCTTCTACATACTCTTGCAGGCCTGTTTGGGGATTGGTGTCCACTGGCACATCTTCAAGTGGCCGCACGGCAAATTTGACAATTTTGTTGTAATGATTGGTTTTGACTATCTGCGAGGCTAAAGGGAAAAGCCTTCGGTCAAAATTAAACCTTTCTTCTGCCAGGAGTTTGCTCATATTAAATTGCAGAAGTTCGCCAAAGTCAACACCGCCATCACAATTAGCATCTATCTGCATGTGCAGCGCAATAAGCTGTTCCTCGTTATGATCGGGGTAAAATGGCCGCATGGCACTCGAAAATTCATCCACGTCCAGACTGCCTCCTCCATCTACGTCGGCTTCCTTGAAAAATCTCTCTATTTCAAGGATTTTCTTCCACATTTCAGCCTTGGAGTCGGCTTTCTTGACATCAGTTGGATTCATTTTTTCGTCTTCGTCCATGCTGCCTCGTGAAGATCAAAAATTTTTACCTGATCCGAGATGCCATGTTTGCGTCTTACCGCAAGGCAGAGAAATGACAGATGTGAGAGATGATTCTACACAGGCCACGTTTGTGTAAGCAGAATGTTGTGATGTCATGTTCTCTTCTTGATTCCGATTGGCTGTGGAGCGTTACCATGGCGGCAGAGAAAGAGAGAGACACATAAACTATAAAAGTTTACTTCTGATTGCATTTTGGATATCTTATCTTGTTTTTGAGTGAGATTGGACTAATAATGTGCATGATAATTTAAATTTGTACATTTTGTTTTAGATTTAATAAAGACCTTTTCTGAACTGTTAAATGTGTTCTCTCATCATAAGTTTGCTCAAAGTAGTTTTTGAATTGATTCATGCATGGTAAATATTTTTTTCTTGTCTTGCAGCTAGGACTGGGCGATCTGGGAAAAAATATAACCACAATTTTTTTTCTCATGTTGATTGATTTCGATTCGGTTTTTCAAAAACAAATGAAAAATGCAATTCATGAACATAAACAAAACACAAACTTTTTATATTATGTCCCATGTATTAAGTTTTTTGGTAAGTATTGACCCTATTTTGTCCCGCCTACTTTTCTAGGACATGGACTTCCTGTTTAGCTGCATTTAGCCTGTAGATTTCAGTCGATGGGTTTATTTTAACTGTCATTATATTTAATTAAATTGCCCCACAAGACAGACAAACAAAAATGCTACCTTAACAGAGCTAAACAGGAAGTGCATTTCCAAGCCAAGTGGGCGGGACAAAATAGAGTCAATAGGCTATATCAGTATTCTGCCTAAAAATTAGATTATTGCTCCAAACTACGCATTTTTTACTGATAAAAGATTGTTTTTTGAACTTTCGATTCAAAACCCAACAAATAATACACGATTCTCTTCGATTCAATCTCGATTTGTCGATTATTGGCCCAGCCCTACTTGCAACTGATGCTCCAGTGCTCAGAAATCCCTGTTTTTATCTACCACCTATCCCGCCCACTTTTCTGCATCTACTTGCACACTGTAAAAAATCTGGTAACACTTTAGAATAACTACAGAATAATCAGGCTTAATAAATCATTAATAACACCTTAATAAAGACTTAATTCAATATGAACAAATGATTAATTAATAGATGAAAAAGCTTAGTAATGCTTAGTAACTACTTAATTACTCCAATCCTGCCCCCAACCCTAAATCCTAACCTTAGCTCCTTAGTAAAGTAGTTACTAAGCATTAATCAACTTTTTCATTCATTTATTCACCGTTAGTTCATGAATAATTAATGCTTTATAAATGCTTTATTCGTGGTTTAGTAAGGCCAATTAAGGTGTAGTTAATATAAAGTGGTACCAAAAATCTTAGGGCCAAAAAGTTGAGCTAACTTAAATGTTTGTGTTGATATAACTTGACAATGTGAGTCAAAGATTTGCAACTTAGAGTTTTAAGTTATAATGAGAGAGAGAGAGAAAGACAGAAGAGAAAGAAATATAGAAAGTGGAGAAAGAGAGAGAGAAGAGAGAGAGAGAAGAGAAAGGGAGAGAAGAGAAAAGAGAGAGAGAAAAGAGAGAGGAAAGAGAGAAAGAATGAAAGACAGAAGAGAGGAGAGAAGAGAGAGAGGAGAGAAAGAGAGAGAGAGGAGAGAAAGAGAAGAGAGAGGAGAAAGATAGAAAGAAAGGAGAGAGAGAAGAGCAAAAGAGAGAAGAGAGAGAGAAAAGACAGAGAAAGAAAGAAGTGAAAGAAAGACAGAAGAGAGGAGAGAAGAGAGAGAGGAGAGAAAGAGAAGAGAGAGGAGAAAGATAGAAAGAAAGGAGAGAGAAGAGCAAAAGAGAGAAGAGAGAGAGAAAAGACAGAGAAAGAAAGAAGTGAAAGAAAGACAGAAGAGAAAGAGATGGAGAGAGAGAGAAGAGAGATAGAGAGAGGAGAGAGAAAGAAGAGAAAGGGAGAGAAGAGAAAAGAGAGAAAAGAAAGAGCGAGAAGGAGAGAGAGAGAGAAAGAAGAGAGAGAGGAGAGAGAAAAAGGAAAAGAGAGAGAGAGAAAGAAGAGAAAGGGAGAGAGAAGAGAAAAAAGAGAGAGAGAGAGTGGAGAGAATGAGGAATGACAACTCACATACATGAGTTTAATCGACATAAAACTTTAAGGCAGAAATTGTACTCACATTTTTAAGTTAAAGTGCCTTATATTTTTTTGCAGTGCAATTACTTAAAGTTTTCAAGTTAAAGGTACAAAATGTGAGGTTCAAAAGCCTCAAGTAGCTATTTTCCAACAATAAAAAGTAACTGTATCTGTTTCTTGTTGTACAATTACATTTAACATTGAAGAGGCGGAGCTTATCAGTTCTGTGGTTTTGAACAGGAAGTCAAAGCCAGTCCAAAAAAATCCAAATTCTGTAGAACTCTGATAAAGTTTGAATTCAATGGTAATGGTTCTTCAAAACACTGTTCATAGTCTTTTCTCTCTTTCTTCTGTTTTTCTCCTCGTCTTTTTCTGTCCTAAAACCATGAGTCAGCCCGGTCCGCCTCGGTCCGTGTGGTTTGTTTCATGTGGTGACGTCCCAAAACAGAAGAGCTAAAGGCCAAAGTCAGAGTCAAACAGGACCGTCCTCTGTCTGACTTATAAACAGAGCAAAGGATCATGGGAGGCACTGAGGACGTGTTTCTCTGAAGGACAAAGATAGTTTCTTTGGCTTTGGTGCAAAATATATCAAACATGGATGAATACAGAGTTGTGTTTTAAATAATAATGCAGTTTATTTTAAAGGAGCACTATGTAACTTTTGACTAAAAATATAAAACCTAGTCTATTTTTGGTTCAATGCAAGTAGTTTTAATGCACTAATGAATTTATAATCTAAATGGTTAACACTTTATAATAACCATGCAATATTAAAGCCTTAATTAAAGACTTTAGTCATCCTGAACAACTGATGAACAAATGATTAATTCATAGATGAAAATGTTTTGTTATGGCTTAGAAATGTACAAACCCTAAATCCTAAGATTATCGCCTATTAACTTGTTACTATCCTAATAAACTTTTTCAGTCATTATTTATTGTTAACAAACAATTAAAGGTGTACTATGTAACTTTTTAACCAAAAACTTGACTTGAATAAAAGCATATTTTTGTTCTTTATCTGATTAAAAAAAAAAAAAAAAACATTTGACTTTAATTTGGCTTGCATGGCCACAAAATGGACCGTTTTTTTGGCTTGGAGAAGGGCCTCTTTCTGTTTGTTTACATGGATAAGCAATATGATTTCACATAATGGAAAATAATATAGCGGTGCACGGTAGCAGAGTGGTTAGAGCTCTGGCTTCCCAATAAGGAGGTCGTGGGTTCGACTCCCGAGTCGGACCATATCAACATCTCACGATCTCTCTGGGTGGAGTTTGCATGTTCTCCCCGTGTCACCGTGGGTTTCTCCGGGTACTCCGGTTTCCTCCCACCTCCAAAAACATGCATGTTTAGGTTAACTGGGCATCACTGTAAATTTCCCTTAGTGAGTGAATGAGACAGTGAATGTTTGTCTGTCTAACCCTGCGGCAAGTCCAGGGTGTTCCCCGCCTAAGGCCCAAAGTCATGGGATAGGCTCCAGTCACGCGCGACCCCTAACGAGATTAAGCGGTAGAAAATGAAAAATTATGAAAATAATATATTTATTCTTGTTAAGATTCTTTAACAAAGTTAAAGTCAAACTTTGGGACATTCTTAACTTAAGAATGTCCGAAAGTTTGACTTTAACTTTTTAATCATTTTGTAAATGACTTTTCACTTCCAGAAAGTTACACAGTCCACCTTTTAGGCTTTATTCATGCTTTATTCAGGTTTAGCTAATGCAAATTAAAATGCAGTTAATATGAAGTGGTATGTAGGGATGCACCGATCCGATACCTGGATCGAATATCGGTGCCGATCCAGGACATTTTGCTGGATCGGGTATCGGCTCCATGATATCGGTTCAGCCGATATAGTGGCAGTGCCTTTAATTGGACATAATGAGACTATTTTACAGGCTGTTGTTGATCCATTACATTTCATAATATTGGGCATTTTATTCAGATTAAGTTGTTAAGTTGTGACTTGTACTATAAACAACAGTTACATAACACAATATGACCAAATATATTAAGTTTTTATAAGAAAAAGAAGCAATTTCAGTCCTTTCACTAGTATCGGTGGATATCGGCAGATAGTTAAAGCCAAATATCGGGATCGATATCGGAACAGAAAAAGCTGGATCGGTGCATCCCTAGTGGTATGTCTTTACTTTGAGTGGGCTAGCATAGTTTACACTTCTTCTTTTTCTCCCTTTTCTTTTCTTCTTGTCTATGTGAAGAGAATAAACTCTTTTGTCCTGATACTTTTTTGTTTCATGAGCACATGCGCCACAGATTTGTGCCACTAGAGAGAGCTGTTTCACAAGCTTGCACACGTCTGATGCTTCAGAAGGAACAAGTGCAGTGACTCTCATTCAAGTCAGCTGTTTCTTAGTTTATTACATTGACCCGGAAATTACTACAGTGCACATTAAAAGGCACATCCTATTCTAATCTACACTGTCTTTATGTTCCCCTCTGAGCCTCAGAAAAGACAGTTCTGAATGTCCCTGATTAATAATGTCATAGATCTGTGGCTAAGTCCATAAATCAGCCAGACAACATTTCTGCAGCATTAGCATATCAGGCAAGATCATTGTGATTGTTTCTCTTGTGTTATTTGTTTGCAGCCTGAACGTCTAACTCATTTCCTGGCGTGGGAAACACATGACTGTCATCTGTGCTTTAATTAGAGCTGAACAATTAATACAATTTTAGATGATATTGTGAATTTAGTTTTGAAGTTATGCAAAAATTGAATAATGAGTATATTGTTTATAGTTTAAAAAGAAATGCTTCAGAAAGAGCTGTTTAAAAATATGAAAAAAAAATGCATCGTAAACTTAAATGTCATTAAGTCATTTAATAACTCAGTTATGTCTTAGTCGACCAAAATATGCATTATTTTCCTGGGATCAGAAGGATTAGGAGCTATTTATTTATACCAGCTGAAATTTTTGTCTGAATGGTTATTTATCCTGAATATTTGGTCAAATCAATTAGTATTACTAGTTTTGAAAAGGGGCGTGTCCATTTAGTGGACTAATCAATCAGTAGAACTTGTCTTGAGTCCAACATATAATTGTTAATTAAAGACGTTTGAACATTTTCCGGTTGGACTGATATAATGTAAATCGTAATCGAGATATGCCCTAGCTTTAATACACTTGCTACTGGTCTTGGTGCTTGGGATTCCAGAGGTCAGGGTGCATGTATGAAAGATGGAAATATTGCTATTAATTTATTTAAACATATTACATTTATAAAGAAATGAGCATGCACATTAAATAGTAAAAATCCTAGTTATTTGCTTGTGACACATTTCTATTCAGACTACACAGTTTTGTCCACATTTGTCTAGTTACAAAAGAAACAGGAAGTGGTTTAGCATTCCACGCCACCAAAAATGACGCTTTGACGACTGTATCTATTGTGACGAAAAACTGTGGGTTCCTTGGTGTACTTTTCATACCTTACATAGTTTCAAACTATTTGAAAGATGTTTGTGTTTTGATGCTAGAGCGCAGATTAACATTTTGACTTGAAGCAGCACTGGTCTTTCATAAAATACAATAATAATATAATGTTGCCATGAAAGAGACACATGTAACCAACCCTTCTATTTGTCCATAAAGTCTAATTTTGATTTCTCTTCTCTCTTCAGACTGCAGTTACACGTGTCACCTGGAGTGTGAGAGCCAAGTCCAGCTCGACTGTAACCAGAGAGACAGAAAACATGAAAGAACTCCACCTCCCAGAATCCTTTGCTCCACGCCGCCACAGCCACAGGTAACGCGACTCCTTCAAGTGTTAATGCTGTTTGCTAAGTTTAAGGAATTCGGTTCAATACAGTTCCAGTTTATTTTTGTGGAAGACACAATTTTATTTATTTCTTTATCAATAGATTTTTTTATTTAATTGTTGATCTTTATTCAACCAGGAAAGCCACGCTGAGATCAGAATTAAACTAAATTCTAAGCCGATGCTCAAGTTTAATATTAAATCTCCATTCACAGAGCTGTGAAAATCTAAATAAGTATTCAATTAATCTAAAGAAATTGTCCACATTTTAATCTATTCCTATAATCTGCAACTTGGCAAATTATTGTTTTGTGAATACGTAATTCAAATACTAGATTATGAATTTGGGGCCCATCAACGAAGTCTGTACCTGGGCCCAGAATTTGCTGCTACGCCCCTGGACAAAAAAATTCTGTGTATGTAACATTGATTTCTGGTTTAGGCCTATGTTCTGTTCTGTAAGGTTCTGCTTCCACCTGAGAGTAAAATGTCGACAGGCCTGAATTTAACATAATGATACAAGACTGATGCTTGTACTGGCTGTGAGTCAGAGCTATGTTTGGTCCTCTCCGTCACTTTTACATAACCTCAGTGAAAGTCTTGTGAATGGATTCGCTGGCTCCTTATTTGGACCCAAAATCAGAAAAGTTACGTCATGTCTTGTCTGACGCTTTGTTTCTTTTTTACTTACAAATTTCAAGCTCAGAACTGCCAATCTCTACTTTATTTTTTTTATTTAGTTTTTTGTCAGTTGTACCACAAAATGTTATGCTAATTATCAGGTAATGACTTGATATTATCATGTAGGTAATAACTGATACTATCAGATAATAACGTGATACTATCAGGTAATAACATGACACTATCAGGTAATAACTGATACTATCAGGTAGTAACTGATATTATCAGGTAATAACGTGACACTATCAGGTAATAACGTGATACTATCAGGTAATAACATGACACTATTAGGTAATAACTGATATTATCAGGTAGAAACTGATATTATCAGGTAATAACTTGACACTATCAGGTAATAACTGATACTTTCAGATAATAACGTGATACTATCAGGGAATAATGTAATAAAGATATTGTTTAAATATGGAAATAAATTATCAGGTAAAACATGATAGTATCATGTAATCACTTGAAACAAATTCAAAAAACAAAGTAATTACTTGGTACTATCAAATAATGATGTTATACAAAGATTTAAAAAAAAAGAAAAAAAAAACTACAACAACAAAAAAAACTATCAGGTAAAACCCTGATAATATCAAGTAATTACCTGATACTATCATGGAATGTTGTGATACAACTGAAAAAAGAAATAAAGTAGTGATTGGCAGCACTGAGCTTCCATTCAAACCTAATTTAATCGTTGTAAATAATAAATAATGTGAGACAGTCATTACACTATATTTAATTTGAGTCGAATGGAGCAGCTCTTCCTGGACAGACATCAGTCGAATTACATTTGTTCTGGTCATTTCTTCACAAACTACACAAGAGCAGAGTTTGTGTTGTGGACATTTTTAGCAGATGTCTGTGTTGTTGAGTAAACCCTGAGCTGCTCGTGTTCTGTGGCGACTGCAGTTTTAGGTTAATTACAGTAAATAGGCTTTTTCTTGTTTTTGACATTCCAGCTTCAAACATGTAAACCACAGTTATGAGCCGCCTCATGTCTCTTTGGTCTTTAAAATGCACTAGAACAACTGTATTTAGGCTGTTTCAACATGTTTTAGCTCATGACAGGGCTTGGGTTACTTTATGAGCAGCGGTTACACATTTTCATGGTCACATTTTGCTTTGTTTTTCATTTGATTTCTGCTTTTCAGAAAACTTTTGACACCTTAGTATGGTATTTAAGTGACCATAGACAAGACCACATTTCTTGACAGTGTATGTTTGTTCTTAGAGCATTATTTTAACTCTCTTATTCAGCCGATTCTCTTATTCCATTTAAATTATGATGATTTTAAAGTCCTGCGTCTCATTTATAAAGCCTACTTACGCACAAAATGAGCCTCGAAAAGTACGGAGCAGCTTTTTACGTAAAAGTTGGGATTTATAAAAAACATATTGAACGTGAAACATTACATATCTCCACGCACATTTTGGACGTTGCGTATGTGTGACAGACTTCACTTAAACACGGCTCAGAGGCAGGAGAGACGTGAGAGGAGAGGAGGAGAGGACGACATGTTTGGTAAACATTTGAAATGGGCAAATATGACTATATTTAAAAAAAAAAAAAAAAAGAAAAAAAACTAATGGGTGCGCTCTGTGCACGCTCTTACGTGCACGTGCGCCTCACGCTGAATGATCCCGCAGCAGCAATATGTAGTCTCTGTAGTAAACGACACAGTCTGACCCGCGTTTAGGGAGCACGCGCGTCACACGCACGAGCCCGCTTCCCCTTCTTCCCAAACCCCTGACCACAGCGCGGACACGTCCTTTACGCACACAAACCCCCGTGTGCATGTGCTGCAGGATTTACACAAGCGATATTACTTTTTCCCCTTTCACATCAGTTTAACGATCTTACAGCTGCACCAAAGCAGTAGTTCCTATAAAGTACCAACGTGTTTTCAATGACAGTGTGTTAAAGTGTCTCAGAGAAGCAAAGATCACTCTTGAATCAACTTCCCCCAAGTCTGTGTGATGTGTCCCGCTGCAGCGTCTCTCCTCAAACTCCTTATTATCAGCTCATGTTTATTTAAAATGCTCATATGCATATCCAAAAGAGCGCTTACGGAAGGTTTTATAAATCAGGATAATTTTTCACTCAGGACAGTTTTTTTCGTAGTAGCTTTTCCAAGTAGATATTTACGCACTCTTTTATAATGAGACCCTGGTAGAGCTGTGCAATATATCGAATTTTAGATAATATCGTGAATGTTGTTTTGAAGATATGCAAAAATGTAATATTGAGTGTATCATGCAGTAAAACATGCTGCAAAAGAGCTAATTTTACATTTTTTGAGTAAATTTGTTATTGTTTGAACCTGACAAGTATAAAATATCAAATTTTTCGCATCTTGTGTCACATTAAACAATATGTCATTGAATATGTTTTAAACTTATTAGAATATTTAAGGTTGTTGTTTTCCAGTGTGACTAATTTAAACACAGATTTTAACACATTTATGTTGGACTGACAAAGTATCGTCCAAATATCGTGATGGAGATTCGCCAAAAAATTAAAGAGATATTCCTTTTGTCAATATCGCCCAGCCCTAAGTCCTGGTTTAGTTCTTGTTCACATTTTGTGGTCTAGTCTTGTATGCTTTACTCAGAAGTAGAATTCTTTTGAGTTATCACAAGTTAACACAGACAAGTGGGCGGGGATAGGTGGAAGGTGAAAACAGGACTTTCTGAGAACTTTAGTATCAGCTGCAGGACAAAATAAGATTACCCAAACATGCATGAATCAATCAATCTAAATACAACTTTGAGTGAGCTAATGATGAGAGAACACTATTATAACACGGTCAAAGTAGATTTTACATAACACTGTTTTTCCCCTTTAAAACAATGGTGAAGATTTACTAGTAAATCGTTCTGGAAGCCTTTCGCAGTGGACGAGAGCAGAGCTGACATTAAATCTCCTCCGGTCCCTTCTCTCTCTCCTCTGTAACAACCTCAGAGCTGCAGCTTTTTCTATTTTCTCAGTTTACGGCTCATATTGTGTCCACGTCAGCGCAAATCGATCGGCCATTCGTCCCAATACTCCGAGCTCTGCAGCTGTAGTAAACAAAGAAACAAGCATCGACTTAATAAGGCTGAGAGCAGGGACTTCACTGTGCTCCGGGCTCATTAAGTCGATGGGTGTTTGCAGTTGGATAGTTAGCGAGCAGGAAGCAATACAGTTTCAATTGATGGATTAGCATTAGCGACCGTGGAAGTCTATGCCGGTGAGATGGTTTGACAAATGAAAACTGACCGAGGACATGTGTGTAACGGGAGAACATTAGCAAGTGAAGCATTAGCAATCAGAGCGGTTCTTACAGTAGTTTTACCTCACACAAGACTTTTATGTTTGGAGACAGCAGGACTACTCTTTATGTAAGAATAGAATAGATACATGTAGAAAGAGAAAATCAGGTAAACACTGGCAGAAAAGCAGAAAAACTACAACAACATTTCTCACCGACACAGACTTTTGAATCACACACAGTTCAACTTGTTATCTTTCTTTTCTCAAACAAGTTGTTTTTAGTCTTTTTTATAAGTTATTTGTTGTTATTTGTTATTTCTTATTTGTTGCTGGGCAATATCACGATAAAAATGTAATTGTGAGCTCACTATTGTAACCATCTTCTTTTTTGGTGAAATCGTCAAATTGTGATTCTTTATTTAATTAATCTGTTTGTTAAAATAAAAATAGCCTACTTCCAACCTACTTCTCTTAGCCTCAGAGTTGCCAAGTTTGTTTCTTTATAACTAATTTGGGCGTCGGTTTCTAACAGTCTTATGAGTTTTGAAGGTCATGTGTTGAGTCTCTTGTTCTGCAGCTTCAAGTCAAGTTCCAGATGAATTTTAGCAAATTTTCAGGTTTGATTTACAAAAATATATCTATTTATGAATCAAATATAGATTTTTTTTAGCATATTTTAAAAAGCTGTTATTAGTGTTAGAAATTCCAAAATTGTATTATCACACAATGTTCTAATAAATCGGTTCTTTGAATAACTTTATTTATGGGCTGAGGTCGCTTGTCTTTGGATTTTTTTCAAAGGCTTCGTCATGTTTTTCTCTGAAAATCTGGCTGCACTGGTCAGTCTTTGTTCTGCTCTGAGTGAGTGACAGCTGGATTTAACCAATCACAGTAAAGTAGGAACTTTCAGAAAAAGCAGATGATTGTTTTTACCTCAAAAGCAAAAGATAATAGTCTACAAGAATTGTGATAAAACTGAAATCGTGATCTGTCTCCAGGAAAATTGTGATAATAATTTTTAGCCATATCACCCAGCCCTAACCCTGGGTCTGAGTGCAAGTTCGGTGCGGGTCAGGATTCCGCAGGTCCCGCAGGACAGGGTGCACTCACACTAGGGTTTTTAACCGTGGCTTGCTCAAGCCCGATTGAAGAAAATTCTCTGGCCGCACTGACACCGAGCCACAGGCCGATGACGACGTCCTCTAGCACAGTTTGTTTACATGTCGCGCAGAAGCTTGGGTCAAGCGCTGAGGTGCTAATGCTGCAGCAGTGAAAAAAAGTCACGCAGGCAGTTTTGTCTTTAATTTAATAAGTCAGACCTGAGTTTTGCCTGTAATGCGCACTCCTCCATTTGTAGAACGAAGGTGTGCGGAGTATGAAACACAGTGGAGCACTTCGAGCCCGATCTCACAAGAAAGTGTACATGATTACCATGACATTATAGGACATGTAAATTGGGTATGATTAGTACGAGTTCACGGCTGTTTTACGTAAATGTGGCACGCGTCACAGTCCCTGTTCATTTCTATGGTGGTTGTTAAGATGTCTTTCTATTATGCATATTAACAAAATCCTGATAATCTTAATGTACCCCAAGCTCCAGACCTAAACTTACCTATTTTATTAACTTGATGCCTGTTACACCCAAAGAAAATGTCCCCACGTGGCTCCAACCAAAACTCGTGTATTTTTAAGCTGTGGAATTTTGTAATTTTTTACGTTTTTTCATATCGTGCTAAATGTACAACGTCACATAAGTACGCAAAAAAATGCATGAAATTGTGCTCAAAATACGCTGTTTTTGTGTCGATGTCAATGCACGTTTTCTTGTGAGACTGTGTTGGCACTTCTTATCTTTTCACTTAACGACATGGAGGAACTGAGTGTTTTTATTCTAAGGAAATAATACACACTAAGCGTGCAGGAATTGTTTGTTAAAATGCTGTGGATGAAGTAAAGGAGAAGTACTCGTGTGTTTTAATAAAACAACATTATAAAAGATGAAAAACTCGCATAATTTTGGACCTTTCAGTAAAATGTAAAATTTGGTTCAGTTTATACATCATGGCTAATAAAAAAGACTTAAAATGCATTACTGACGTGAAGAGCAGATGTGTTATCATTCACCTCTCTGAGACATTAGCGTCCTCTCACCCTGAGGTCGTGTTGGGGTCAGCTGGAGGCAGGTGCGGGGTCAAAGGTCGCTATAATCTCCCTCTGAAGCCGATGTCTCATTATTCTGTCTCACCTCCAGCTCTGCTCTGCCCAACGGCCAAACATGTCCCTGATGTTCTGAGATCCAGGAGGGTTTCTGTCAGAGAGAGAAGAGAAGAGTGTCTTAGTGAATGAATCAAAAGAAAAATCTAAAATATTTGTTTAGCCTTGGGAAGTCACATTTTAAAGCAGACTGTAAACGGAAAACCCATTTTTCCGAGTTCTGAGTTTGATTAATGCATGTTTGAGTTTGTCCTGCAGCTGATACTAATGTGCTTATAAAATTCCTTTTTTCACCTACCACCTATCCGAGTTTATTTATTCGAGAAAAAACTTCAGATTCTAAGCAAAACGTGTCAAAAACGTCAAGTAGGTGCTTGTTACGTTGCAACACAATAGGCTAACACAAGAAAGCTTATATATAGCACAATGCATAAACTAGCGTATGATGAGCACAATTTCATACCTTTTTGGTGTAAATATGTTACGGCGTATATATCTTGCATAAAGCGTAAAACAGACATGAGTTTTGGTTAAAGCCACGTGGGATTTTCTTTAGATTTAATGTGTAAGTTTAGTTACTAAAATGTTAAGTTAGGGCTTGAGTTAGGTTAAGATTAGGATAAAGATTGTGTTTATATTCATAAACAGAACAGAGACCAGAAAGATTTATTGTCATTGTCACAGAGTACAAAGAAATACAGTAGTAAATGCTGCGCTAATGTGTGCGCCGCCACTCGCTCCTCCGAAATTGAGGCACAGTTTTTGCAAAGCATACAAAAACACAGAATAGTGATGGAATTTTTTGTGAGGAGTGGGTCGGGGAAAGAAAGGAGAAGAGAAGAGGACAGGGGAACGGGTTTTGGGAGGAGTGTATCTGAGTGTGTGAGTCTAAGGAGTGTGCTTAGAAAGTAACAACCTGGATGTTTACGGTTACTGTGACCGTCAAATGCATGGAGAAAAGAGACCGACTATTGCCAAAACAGTTCGCTCTGGAAAAATATATAAATTATAGGTGTGTAATGGTAAACATGGTCGTAGTGAATTGTTTCAGTACAGCACGTTCGGTTTGGTGCATGTGTGTGTCGTTTCAATATCATTTTATGTAAATAAATGCGATTTTGCGCAACTGGGGCAGAACTAATGTTCACACGCGACATATTTCTACACGAACACTATTACGCGATACTCCAAAAAGGTTCATTTGGTCTTCTTTTCTAGATTACGTTTTAAATTCCTATATCAGACCAGTGGTTGTTTTATTTGTCATTACCTTTATATGTTTCGACTGCCTGTCTGCAGTCATCTTCAGAAGCGTCACTTGTTGTTCCTGTGACGTGTCTTGCCGGCTGATTTACACAGTCTTTGGCGCCATTTTCCTTCCGGTAGAGGAAGGACGACAGCGCCCTCTGCAGTCCGACTTCTTAAGAACAGTATCCCAAGTATGAGAAAGTAAGAAAGCCCCCTCATCTCTATTTAGTGTAGCAGGGGCACGCTTCCGGATTTCGATTGCCTATTACGCGATGCAGCGCTGGCTTATATTTTGGAGTTTTCCTGCTACTTTCTACTTGAATCACACACTGAGCAAATATAAGAAAAAAGATTCAGGCAGATCATAAATAAATAAATACAAGCTCAATCTAAATAAAGAATTTGTTTCTTTTTTTTAGATATTCCTGCTGCAGTGCATCTGCGTTAATTTAATTAATAGAATAATGTTCCTTTTACAGTGAAATGTGCAATATTTTTTGTCCTTTTTTAAAAAAGAACCTGAACTGAAAGTGTATCGTACAGAATCTGATTTTAGTGTAGCGTTACACCCCTAATAAATAATAACACATCTACATTTACATTTCACAATGCAGATGCCCACCTTATAATTTCTGAAGTTTTGAAAAGGAAGTCAATGGACCGGTTATATTTTTAAAGCAGTTTTAGATTAATTTGGAATGAACACAATATTAATTATAGATCTACTTAGACTAGATATTTCCATCCAGAATGTAATTTTTTGTGCATTTTAATACATTTGTGCAACAGCAGCAACATTTGAATTGATAAACGAAAGTAGAAAGCTGAAATTAATCAAATTCAATTCAAACGAACATATAATATCGACTGAAACAGCTGTTTGATGCACGTCTCACCAGCTCACCTCCCCACTGCATTATCATACCGCCAATTATTTACATTTTTTCATCATACATAAAGTATAAACCCAGCAAAATAGTAATAAAATGGCTGTTAGTCACCAGCAAGTACAAATGTTGGGATTAGATTGGATTCAGACGGTGAATCGATGAAACAAATCCTGTTTAAACAGCGCCACACAGCCTTTCCTGACTGTTTCCAGTTTAGCATAAATCAATAGGTGGCCTATAATTCATTACAATGAGTCACAGGGTTCACACTTCAGACAGGCTCAGAGGTCGAGCTGCTGAGAAACCGTCATGTTTGTGGTTTAAAGATGCTCTGTGGAACTTTTCTGGTAGAAACTTCTCCCCCTGTCTGTGATGTTGTGGCTGTAATGTTTTCTATTTTTTAGCTTTACCTGCTGGTGCTTGTCATTTCCAATTGGATCAGAGCACACGCCCAGAACTCATATTCAGTGTAGCTCTATGTAACGACCTTTTTCACAACACGACACAGTTTGAAATGAGGAACTTGTGTTTCTAAATAATACAACTGACCCTGACGTTTTTGCACAAAGACTCTATAACCACAGACATTAGGAGTGAGAAGAGACACAGGCCGATTCCCCCCAAAAGTGGAAGAGTGACAAGATTTTATCCAGTTGAACAAGACAAGATTTGACATTATATTAAAGAAGTACTTCAGTTCCATTTCACAATTTGGACTCACATTGTTTATTTTAGCTCTGCTTTTAGGAACTGTTTATTCATTCTATTAGTGTATTTATTTAATTACATAACAAACATTTACAGTACAGAGTAAATATGTCAGAAAGATGCTCATCATTTGCAGTCTTTGCAGACCAGTTTGTATCAGACTCAAAATGCTGATAACTTCAAAACTAACGCTTAATTTTATTGTGCGAAAGGTAAAAACAATAATGAATTTGTTTTGAGAAGTTTAGTAAAGAAGCTTTTAGCCCATAAGGAGTTTTGTGTAAACTGTAGTTGTATGTGTACTGATGTTTTGTAAAAAGTCAATGGTGCCTGAAGATTTTCATGCAAAGAGAAGCTGAGATTTGCAGATAGTGCTCTGATGAGGTAAAAAGACATTATTTATTATCTCGTTGCAAATAAACGTTTTTACATGTAACATAAAATGAAGTTTGCAAAGTCATTGATATTGGCCCTTTGAGGAGAAAATGTATTAATTTTGACCTGCTGTAAGTTTGTTCAGAGCTGAAAGCTCATATTATTCATCTGATTGTAAATAGTGGTTATGATTAGAAAGCTTAGCTTCTTCTTACTCCATTTAGTCATGTGGAGCTTTGTAGATGAATTATCGGTCAGCGTCACTTTCACCTCTAATGCACATTGTTCCCTGCAGAGACAGCCGCTGTCCGTCTGGTTAGCTAAGGAAACTTCTTTGATTAAAACAACAGGACAAAACAACAGAACGAAACAACAGGACGAAACAACAGGACGAAACAACAGGACGAAACAACAGGACGAAAGCAGCTTTCGATCTGGTCTGAACCGGTCTGACAGACTTCTGGCCGTTTTTTTCACTCGACTGAATGTAACGTGTCTGAGTTGGGTTGAATTTCATTCACAAATGTTGATTTAGCAGCATAACTTTTGTTTACACTCAGAGATAAACTCTTGTAGTTCGCTGACAGCGGTGCTGGCTCGACTTGTTTTCACGGTTTGTGTAAATGAGCCGCCACTCTATCTGCTTATGTGTGCACACATCTCTCTAATAAACAAAATACCTCTATACACACAATTAATTTATTTGACTGTCAACAATGACACGTTTAAAAAAAACTACAAACAATATTGAAATGATATTACAGGGTGAAAACTGAACAGCTGAAAACAGAAATGTGCAAAACGTAGGCCCTGTAAATGTACAAACTTGAGCTAAAGCAGCAGGAACGTAAAGCTCAGATACTGTGGGGTGAGACATCCAAAAACAAATAAAAGTATTTTAAAATCTATGCATGAAGGAATCAGATTAGGGCTGGGCAATATTCTGATAAAAATCGAATCGTGAGCTCTTCTCTGTGACAATCTTTTGATGAAATCATCAAATCTTGATTTCCCTTTTCACTATCAGTCTGTTCAAATATAGACTTTTTTCCCAACCTATTACTTTTAGAGTGGCCAAATCCAAGTTTTTATAGCAACTTTGGGCTTCTTTTTTGAAGTCTCTTTTGGACTGGGCTTTTAGTTCATAAAAAGTTAAAAATAAAAAAAATTCAGATTTGATGTATGAAAATGTATGACTGAAATGTATAGATTTTTAGCTTGTTTTAATGTCTAAAAGTCGCTATTAATGTAAGAAAAACACATACACTTGTTTGGCAGCAACACACAATGTTCTAAATGATTGATTCTTTTATTAACTTATATTGAAGAGCTGAGTTTGCTTGTTTCTTTCTGAAAATCTGGCAACACTGATCAGATTTTGACAGCTGGATTTACCTGTTGACAGTGAATTGTAATTACCTCAAAGACAATCGGAAAATAAACTGTCTACAAGAATCGTGGTAAAACTGAAATCGTGATCTGGCTCCAAAAAAAAAAAACGTGACGTTAATTTTTTGTCATATCGCCCAGCCTTAAATCAGATTTTGCAACAATTTTTTTTTCAGATCTTAACCTCCTCATCACGGCACGAGTTTTTTGTCCCACTTCTAACTGCCTCTCGCTGTATCTGTGCCTCTTTACTTCCTGTTACTTCAATGCAAAACCAGCCTTCATATCTACGAATCATCTCTGGTGCGTGGAGGAGGAAGTGGCCGTTGTGCTCTCGCTGCAGGAAGAGAGCACAGAAGCGCAGCGGGGGAGGGAGAGAGAGAGACAGAGAGAGAGAGAGAGAGAGAGAGAGAGGAGGGGGGCAGATGGGTAAGCAAGCCTGCAGCAAAAGAGAAAGAGAGAGAGAGAGAAGTGGAATGAGGTTGGAGTAGGAGGCATCATTCTACTCTGAAGCTGTGTTGCAAAGCAGAGCTGCACGGATGGAGACGCTATGTGCTGCTGCTGCTGTCGGCTCTGGAACGCAAATTTTGTCAAGAAATCTGCAAATTTAACGCTTCTCGGGCAGGTTTGGGCGAGCCGGCATGATCCGAACGTGACAAGACGCTGCGCAGGGCATGCAAATGGGAGGTTTTGAATACTGAGATAGCCGAGTGCAGCCGATTTTGAAAGGCAAAGTTTAACCTCGAAGGAAGAAGAGGAAAGACAGAAACAACAGGATCGAGCTAAGACTGTTTCAACACGACCAGGATCTATTTTTGGATCGTTAATTTTTCTCAAGCAAGGATTTTTTCTTTCAGCGTCAAAACAGAAGTCAAACAAGCCAAGTTTCAACTACACTCGTGGATTTTTAAAACTAATTTTACATTCTAGCCAAATCAGCCACAATTGTGATACACTGTCAGTGTTTCTTCAACTTTTTTGAGCATTTTTGTTGAACTTTACATCGTTTTTTTTCATCCAGATTAAACTAAGATTCCACATTTTAACCAAATTGGGACACAACTTTAATATTTCTTCAAAAAACAATGTCTTAAGGTTGTTTCAAAGCACTTTAGTCTTTATTTAAAGCGTAGACGGAGCTGTCCTGGGGCAGACTGTGTCAAAAGAGGCTGCCAGTGTGCACACAGACCACATTTTGGAGAAAGTGCTTTGCCCAAAGACATAACAGCAGTCTTCTATTGCCATCTGACTGTAGTTCTTGACGTTCCAGAGGTCCCCCATCCAAATACTAAACAGGCCTTGTCATGCTTAGCTTCTGAGATCAAATTCAAGACTGGACAAAATGTGACCTACTTTTCAAACAATATTTACGAACTGAAACCGGCCATTTTTTTCCGCTTTTGTTCTATTCCAAGTTGGCAATTGGTCTTTTTAGCAGGGTCATTGACTTCTTCATCAATTTCTTCATCAACTTGAGTCCAAGATTTAACCAAATTTAACCATATTTTAAAACAAGTCAAGGATTTTTGCAATGTGTATTTGGGGAACTAGCAACTGAATCAAGAATTTCTTCAACTTTCATGTAAATTTGAAGTTAGCAGTTTGTTTTTTCTTTTTCTTTGTTTGTACATTTAGAAAGGAACTGTTCAACTTCAGTTTCGTCATTGAGTTTAATCCAAGACTTAACCAGAATTTTGAGATTCAACTGGACCAAATTTAGCCTAATTTTAAAACATTTTCATCTCACATTTTTTAAGCCAATTATTAAGTGAACCTGGCCTCTTTTCTTCAACTATTTGTCAAAATTGTATCCGGAATTTAAGGTTCAATTAGACACATTTCAAGCCACTTTTTAATACATTTCTTTCCACATTTTTGAATTGCAACTAAACATTTGAAACTGGCTTTTTTCCACTCAACCTTTGTCTACATTTTAATTGAGCATCTTGTCTGTTCTTTATAGTTGGACCATTGAGTTTAATCCAAGACTTGACCAGAATTTAAGATTCAACTGGACAAATTTCAAACAAATTTTTAAGACAATTTCTTTCAGCATTTTTAAATCGCAACAAAACTTACTTTCCACTCAACCTTTGTCTACATTTTAAATTAGCATCTTGTTATTTTTCCTTATAGCAGGACCATTAAGTTTAATCCAAGACTTTCCAGAACAAGACCAGAATTTAAAATTAGGACATTTCTTTACGCAATTGCAACTAAACAACTGAATCTGGCTTTTTTTCCCCTCAACTTTTGCCTACATTTGAAGTCAGCATCTTGTCTTTTCTTTGTAGCAGAACCATTGAGTTTAATCCAAGTCTTAACCAGATTCACATAGACAAAATATAACCTACTTTTTCCACATTTTTTGCTTCTTGGAATAAACAAACTCATCTTCAATTCTGAGTTACACTTCTTCGACCTTTTTTTCCTCAGACAAACGTTGGACTTTCCATCCGTTTCTCCATCTCCGCTCCGTTCCACCTGCTGCTCCGGGCTGCAGCAGGTGTCTCTCGTGTTTCTGCGAGGTAACCCGACGCCGCCTCTGCGCGTCACGTGACCTGAGCCCGCGTCACGTGACCTCACTCCACTTATAGGTTTTTAGCTTCAAACACCATCAGCCTTTGCATGCAACCTCTCTCACAGCAGCAAGAGGAAGTACACCGCGCGTCTCGCATTTCCGTAGCTCCGATGGCACGCTAAGAAGAAAAAAAAAGTTACATGTAGCTTCACCTGTGTCGGATATAGAAAGGTGCTTTTAATCTGCTCGGATAAATGGAGGAATTTGGAGTTTATGTACAAGCAAAGGAGTGGATGTTTTATCTTTGACTTGAGCTAATTTGCAATGGCTTTTTGATGGACACTTCCTGGTGCGATTTGAACCTTGGTGCTACAAAAGGTAAAACAAACCAAGAGTTTCAATCAGAAATCAACAAAGCGAAGCCAAAAAGTGCTGATTTTAAAGACATTTTGAAGAGAATTTCTGGTTGCATCAATCAAATAACAGAAGATTTGATGCCGTAAGTGAAGAATTGACTTTTTTCCAATGAATATTAACATCATTTTGAGTCTGGAAGAACTGCTAATCATTGAAGACTGAACTTTTTAAAGCAAATATATGTCAATTTCCAGCTTGGGTTTGACTAAATGACAATAAACTCAGTGCTATGAAAGAAGAAAGCACATTTTTGTATACATTTTGCTGTTGTTTTGGTTAAAATGAGAGACTGAAAGACTGCAAGACCCGCACAGTGGCTTATCATCGTCAGAAATTATCAACGGAAGGCATTTTTTTGCTAGTTTCCAGCTTGGTTCGACTAAATAACAGTGAACCTGATGCTCTAAATGATTTGACTGTGGATCGGAGGAATGGATATGTTTTAGTTTTGCTTCGACTGCTTCGACTACACATTTGCTCTGAATTTGACTCAAAAAACGACTATTGCTTCAACAAATCTAACTGTGGACAGACGTTTAGCGATGTCAGAGCTTGCCCGTTGAAGGAGGCTGGTGTTTTTCGAGTGATTTTCCGGTGTTTTTCGTGGCTAAATGACGGTGAACTCGGTGCTAACTCCCTCCATGAGCAGCAGTAACAGTATGAGCAGCGGATATTGCAGTCTGGACGATGAGACGGAGGATTTTACCTTCTTCACCGCAAAGACTTCCTTCTTCCGCAAACCTAAACATGCTCCAAAGGTACGGCACGACTTTCTCTTATTGGTGTATAGTCCCGTAGTCCTTTAAAAATTTTCTTAGTCGAATAATTATTGTATTTAGATGATAAGAATATAAATTGATCAGCAACAAAATGATATGAGTTGGCTGAAGATTATGGCCTATATACACAATTTTCAAATAACTTTTTGCATAAATTAGCCATTGTCTTTTTTGTTTTTTCAGATTATTTTTTTACTTCAAAACACTTTTTGGTTGATTAATCCAGGGGTTCCTAAACTTTTCAGATAGGGACCCCCAAAATAACCAACTCACGACCCCTGCAAAAGAAAATTGATGTTTGCAATTATTTTAAGTCGGAAAACCATTAAAATTGGGTTAAAATGCATTTATTTGAGCATATTATTGTTTTATATGACAGAAATTCTGTCAAATATAATGCTCCCAGTTAAAAACAGCTTTAAAACCAAGTCAAAAGTGTAAAATTGCCTCATGAAACCATTTCGTGACCCCCAGAATATGCTCCAAGGGGTCCTGACCCCCACATTGAGAAACACTAGATTAATCGGTCGATAGGTGCGATGGGAGCCCTATTGATGTATATACTGTATTCTAAAGCAGGAAAACTTTGATTTCTCTGGGTTTTTTGCAGAGTGGTCAGAGCTCTGGCTTCACAATAGGCCTTTTCCCACTGTAGGAACTTTTTTCTGGTCCTAGAACTTTTTTAGTTCCTGTCCACATTTTGGGAGCGTTCACACAGAGGAGGAACTATGGACTGGGGCCACACTTTAGGGACTTTTTTAGCTCCTGCTCTGGAGCAGGTACTTTCCAGTCAGACCAGGAACCTTTTGGTGACACAAACATATTTACAACACTAACTTTGTTTGGAAACATGTTTTACACATTCTGACATTCAGATAAATTTTCCTTATCCTTTAGAAAAATGATTTAGAGGCAGTAACTCTTAAAATGTATTTATTTAATTTGTAAATAGTAGCCTATAAGACTATTATTAGAAATTACAGTGAATCATTTTGATTTATTGTTAATTTCAGTGGTGTTTTTAAGTTTTGCACATCATAGTTTTATGTGGAATCAAAAAAACACAACTTTTGTTTTCCTAACACCATAATGACTTATTTAACTGTTCCAGACTTTACAGATGCTAATGCTGAAGCTAGTTAGACCCACTTTCAGAAACTGCTGCTGTGTGAACACAAACATGGGGACAGGGTAGTTCCTCTGACTAAACAGGGACTGAAGAAATGAGGGGAGTAGTTCTTGGTACTTTCATGTGGGAAAACGCCTAAAAAGGAGGTTGTGAGTTCAGCTCCCGGGTCAAACCATATCAACATCTCACAATGTCTCTGGGTGGAGTTTGCATGTTCTCCCCGTGTCACTGTGGGTTTACTCTGGGTACTCCGGTTTTCTCCCACCTCCAAAAACATGCATGTAAATTTTGAACTGTTGGTTACTGTCCAGGGTGTTCCCCGCCTCAGGCTCAAAGTTACTAGGATAGGCTCCAGTCACCCAGGAATAAGCGGAAGAAAATGAATGAATGAATAGTTTTTTAGATGGGGTCTGTGCAATTAATCAATGAGCCTTTTTCAAAAGGCTGTGGCTATGCTAGTTCTGGTTTGTAGTGTAGAGAACGGTCTGCTGTAGCTCTGCGGTCCTAACTGAAAAAAGCCCTGCACAAGAGAACATCAGATGTTAAAGTCCACCTACATTTTCTTTTCTGGTGTTTTTTCTGGACCTGAATGACACTAGAATTGCATCTGTTGGGTTTTGACAAGTCCTCTTCAAAATCTAAAATTGTTTTCAATAAATTAATTAGTTTAAGAGACTTATAAAAGCTAGTTGATTTATAGCCGAGGATTTGGAGTGTTTTCTATTTGTTTAGAGGACAAACTGATTCTGGTTCATTGATTTGACTGTAAACATGAGGGTTTCAACTTTCTTTTTGACTTTTCCTGGAGGTTGGTACTAAAAATAATTCCAATAATGGCATTTTGGGCTTCACCAGAATACTCAATAAACCTTCTAACATGACCTTGATCTCATCTCAACTTTACAAAACACAACTTACAGGTCTTAATTTAAAGCTGGAATACCTAATTTTCACTAAAGTAGGTATTTAAATCTGTCCAAATACTTCCTAACTCTCAAATAATAGGCATTGTCCCTTTCTAAATACAATCATTGTGGCTTGAAAAGCTTTTTACAAACAGCAAAGTGAAACTGAAGTGGTCCACCCAAGCTCAGCCAATCAGAGAGCTGCTTTTGATCATTTATAAGGACTAAAATGCTTTATAATTGGATTGAGAAAGTGCACAGTGATCTAACTTTGTCACAATATGCTGTAATTACAACATACTTTTAGGAGGGAAAGACAAAGTTGACTAAATTACTGCCAACGTTTAGGTAACCCTCCTTTAATCCCATTTTCTATCTTCTGTCTGATGTTGTTTGCATTGTTTGTTTGTGAATGTGAAGCAGACTTACTGTTAGCGGTGTGAGAAAGCAGAAGTGTGCAGAGGAAGTGGTTGGTTTGTGCTCAGAGATGGAGCTGTAAACTGTGTCGCTTATCTGTTGTGTAACTTCTGAGGACTAAACCGGGTCTAAACCAGGTCTAAAGAAGATCTAAAACAGTCTAAGTCTTCTCAAACCAGATCTAGTTCTTCTCGTCTAAACTTAGAACACACCTGGGCTCTCTTAAATCAAGCAAGATGGTGGGTCAATCATCTCTGAATGTTGTTTTGAAGTAACTCAGGACTAAAACAGCTCTAGGTTGTCAGATGAAATTAGGATTAAGTCAAGATAGTTGTGTGTAGGCCAGGACCAACCTGTTGAAACAGCAGAGTGTGTGTTTTTCTCCTTTGACTTTGTGTCAAATATTCACTTAGAAATTGACATTGTACTTTTTCATTTGCAAGTTTACCTCATAGAAACGGCAACAATCACTGACACAAATGTTTATGCTCTACTTCCTGGATGATAAAACGACCAAGCAGTTGGTTACATTTTAAAAAGTCGCTGCGATGTCAGGCTTTTTCCACAAAGGGCAACAGCAGTTAGAGCTTTGGCCTCATAGCAAGAAGGTCCTGGGTTCAACTCCCAGTCGACCCGGGGCCTTTCTGTGTGAGTTTGCATGTTCTCCTTGTGTCTGCGTAGGTTTCGTCCGGGTACTCTGGTTTCCCCTATCACTAAAAACATGTCCATTAATGCTTCCCCTTTCCCCTCCCCCTGGGCTCCCACGCAAAAGAGATTTTGAATCTCAGTGGGACTTTCCTGGTTACATAAATTAATTGAAAATGAACCGGCTGATGCATCAGACTGGGTCTAAATTGCGACTAAACCAGGATTAAAAAGGAATCAAGCCATAAACTAATCATCAAATTTACACTATTTACATATATTAATAAGGCTAAATATAAGGTTTATGTGAGGGATTGTACTTACATTTATCTTAAAAACACATCATAATAACACCACTGATTATTCAGTTTTGTTCACAGACACTGAAGATAATAGAGTGCATAATTCAGAATCCTCTGTCCAGGCTGGGTCCAGGTCCTCAATAGGAAGCATCAATGGTCCAACCTCCCCAAAAATGAGATTTTGATAACATGTGATTATGAATGAAGTAGTTGCATGTTAACTACTTTATTCATGTCATCTGTAAGGTGACGACCTCTGTCTTTTTTTCTCTCTCCTCATGACAAGGTCAGTTTGATCTCTTATAGTTTTAATTCTTGGTCAAAACTACTGTGTGTAAAGCATTTCTGAGAAGGTCTGGGCAGGTGTATAACGTGTGTTTCCTGGAGCTCTGGTGTGTAACATTGATCTGCTTCTGTCGGCTCCAGTTCTCACAAAGTTCATTAGTCAGAGCTCAGTGACCTACAGCTTCAGCGAGGAGACACTTTAGACACTGGACACGGATCATAAACAGGCACAAACTACAAACATGGCCACTCAGCCTTCAAGTTTTCTCAGTGCAAGTTTATATCAGTGTTTAAATGAAATTGCTATAGTTGTGAATATTTGATAAATGTAGTGATAAAAGTAGGAGTTTCCCTCCTTTTTCTGTGTCTCATCTTTTCTGTGTGGGAGATGTTTTTGCTGCTACTTTTGCTCCACTTCACACAGTCGACCTGTGTGGACTCTCTCTCTCTCTCTTTCCCTTCTCACTTCCTTTTTCTCACACCTTTTCTCTCTCTCCCTCTCTATCGCCCTTTCCCTCTCTCTTTCTCCTTCTCTTCCTCTCTCCCACTCCCTGTCTCTTTCTCTTCCTCTTTCTTTCATCTTTCACTACCCCTTTCTCTCTCTCTTCACTCACTCTCGCTCTCTCTCCTCTCTCCTTTTCTCCCGCTCTCCTTCTCCCCCCTCTCTCTTTCTCTCTCTATACTCTCTCCCCCTTCCTTCTTTCTTTCTTTCTTTCTTTCTTTCTTTCTTTCTCTCTCCTCTCTTTATCTTCCTCTCCCCTTTCTCTTTCTTCCTCTCTCTCACCATTTCTTCATCTCTCCTTCTCATTCTCCCTTTTTCACCTTCCTCTTTTTTTTTCTCACTCTCTCTTTCTTTCTTTCTTTCTCTCTCTCTCTCTCACTTTCTTCATCTTCCTCTCTTTCTCACTCTCTTTCTTCATCTCCTTTCTCTCCATTTCTCCCCCTCTCTCTCTTTCTTCCTCTCTCTCTTTCTTTCTCTCTCCCTTTCTTCATCTTCCTCTCTCTTTCTCCCTCTCTCTTTTTCTGTCTCTCTACCTTCTCTTTTTCTCTCTCTCTTTTCCCCCTGTTCCCTTTCTTCCTTTCTCTTTTCTCTCTCTTTCTCTCTCTTCCCATCCCCTTTCTCTCTTTCTCTCTCTTCATTTCTTCCTCTCTCTCATACCCTCTCTTTCTCTTTATCTCTCTCTCTCTCTCTTTTTCTTCCTCTCTCTCTCTCTTTGCAGCAGCCTATACTCCAGTTGCCATGGAAACTGCGCTCTCATTCAGATACATAGCACCAGTGCTTCAGTCACAGTCCACAGAACTGTGTTTCTGTGTTACTTCACAAAGTGGAGAAGCGGGTCACACACAAATCTCTTTATAAGCTCGAACTCACCCAAACCTAAAGCTGCCCTCTGTAACATCTGAGGTGCAGAGGTCAGTTTGATGAAATATGTGCTTTAATCTCCAGAGGGGCTGCATTATTTGGGATGTTTCTGACCAGTATTGTGGATTCAGTAAAAATCCACAAATATGACTTGTGTCAGATAAAACAGCTCAGATACACAGATCAGCAGCTGGAACAAGACCTAGAATCATTTCTATTGTTGATTTTAGTTTGGAGCCTGTTTAAGCAGCTCTTTTGTTGTTTACCTCTGTTTAAATTCCAACAATAAAACATCAAATCATCCATTGGATGCACAGTAGCAGAGTGGTTAGAGCTCTGGCTTCCCAATAAGGAGGTCGTGGGTTTGACTCTCGGGTTGAACCACATCAACATCTCATGATCTCTCTGGGTGAAGTTTGCATGTTCTTCCTGTGCCACCATGTACGCCGTTTTCCTTCAACCTCCAAAAACATGCATGTTTAGGTTAATTGGTCATCACTATGAAAAGGCCCAAAGTAATTGGGATAAAATGAATCTTTGCAACATTACACACAAACTAATACCAAAATAATGTAACTGGTACTTTCTTGGGGCAGTCAGTGTACATATACACAATTAGGAATTAACATTGTTTGCATTATATGCTTTAATAATTGAATTAGGCTCAATAAATTGATATATTGATTAAATAATTTGCCATTTTAACCAACAGGATTGCATTGTATGCAGTAAGTCACATATTTTGTTGTTTGTGAGAGAAATTATGGGACTTTCGCATCCATAGATAGTCTGATTTTAATTTGTTTTCGATTAATTGGGCCAACAATATTTAATGCAAATGGAGAGAGAAAAATAGAACTTTGTTAAAAACACAGGCAGATTATTTCTAATTTGGATTTACTTCGGTGTTATAGTCCTTGTGGAAAATAAGCTATCAAAGTTTTACAGCAGCTGCAATTGAAGTTGCGATTTAAGAAGAATACTTACCCCAAATGCATTCACATTTTCCAATTTGCACTGAGAAAATATGTGTCACTCACCATTAAAACAATCCTTATATCTGCTGTGTGAGTGTGTCTGCTCTGCTCGTGTCCTTGGTGTCTGATTTGCTCTGAATTATTGAGCTGGTGGTTTGGCTGGTCTTTCCTCGAGCTGCTGCTGCTGCTGACACACTACAATATGGATTAACTCGTATGTCCTTTACTACGACAGAGAAACGCCAAAGTGATGCTTCAAGACACATGGGCTTTATATTGACTCGTGCAGTTTAATAAAATATCAGTTTAAATGATGATGTATGAGCTTGTAGAGAGTGTAGACAAATCAACTTAAGCTCAAACTACAAGTCCTCTGTTGGTCAGAATAGAGAGAAAATCGCCGCTGTGTTGTTTGTTGATATTGTTTATAATTGTTCAGGACCAATGCAACAAGTAGGATACACCTTATGTTAGAGATTGACCGATGTGGGTTTCTTTGACCCATTCCGATGCCAAATTAAAATTTTGTCAGCCAACGTTGATATCAATGCAGATTTTCAATTTTCATTTCTGAGTCCAATTTTCTTAAAGGGAGAAAGATACATTTTAAGAGACTTTTCAGACTGGATCAAAAAGGCCTTTAATGCTCTCCTGGTTAAATAAAGGTGAAATGAAATTAAAAAGCTGCAGTACATCACTATAAATATATCATTGCAGGAACGGGCTTTCTTTGTATGAAAGCAGCACAGTTCATATTGACAAACAATCATCATATGCACTTATCAATAATCAAAGCTTAAAGCTTAAGTCATAGAACAAGAAAAAAACTCTATATTAGACAAGATACTGCAGATGCAAAACGAAGTTGGAGCTCAGCTGGTCACTTTGAGTGTGGCTCTTCTGTGCAGAAGACTGGAATATGCAAAAAAAATTAAATATTGGCCCTAACATTAGCCTATTTCTACTTTAAATAATTCATGGTTCAGATCAGGTCTAAGCAACTTCATTCATGAATGTAAACAGAATAAAAACTTTAGTATGTCCATTTTTTTTAAAACTATGTATCAATATTCTGCCTCAAAGTTTGACTTTACTTCATATGCACTATTCAGGGGTCACCACACTTTATAGTGGTCCAAATGTGAGAATCGATGGTCAGTATAATGGCCAATGTGGATCACAATTCAGTGTGAGAGTCGAAACAACAAAGCAGACGGAAACATCACAGCTGAATGAAAGATGATAAACAGTTTATATCAGTGGTGTCCAAACAGTTTTCATAGTGAGCTGCATTTAGAAGCCTATTTGGAGCAGGAGGTCATAATAATACGACTGTGAGATGAATTATTCAATAACTTTGCATTCGACCTCATTTAATGACCCACGACACTTTTAAAAAGGCATAAACGTTTTGGTTATATGACATCAAAATGTTTGTTATTTTGACAATGATAGAAGAATTGCTCAAAATTTGCATTAAAAATATACTTTTGTAGTTTAGCAGGAGTGATTGACAGGTCAGAGAAAGAGTGTGGACGTCCGGACACACTCAGGTCTCAAGAATTTACAAAGAATTGGCCAAAATTATCAAACGTCCTGTGATTTCTGGTTCTGTGGTCGACGCTGTGCCTGATAAAATGTGAGCTCTGCCTCGTCAGCTCTTTGTGGTCATTATGTAGATGGCTTTTCTTGTTCGGTGGTTAAAATACACTTCTGCCAATAGTGTCCTTGGAGTGCTCCTGGTTTAAAAGCCTCTAATGTGGAGCCAAAGAAAACGGTTTTATTTGTCTGAGAACTCGTGCCTGCATTTAAACTTGTTATAAATAAAATCATAAAAAGAGATGTGACTTTAGTTGTGAGAGGTTTAGTTTTGCAAAATATGGAAATGACTTGACTAGATTGACTTCTCGTTATTCTGTCAGTGTCAGTTTTGCTTGTGAATATTTCATTAGCTCCATAACTAAATTGTGCATGCTTTCTATGGGACAATATCAAAAAAGTCTCATCATTTAAGTGGGGAAAAACTATTATTTCTAGTCAATAGTCTATTTAACACAACTTATGAAAGGATGGCACCTTTAAATGTTAATTAATCTTTATGTGCTTTGTCTTTTGATGTTACTTCCATTTATCTATAATTGTACTTTTGTAAATATACTATACTTTGAGCTTAGATAACTCTCAGATTTGTCCACATGGATACAAAATTCCACAACCGGCTAATGGAGGAACAACAAACTTGGCCTAGTTCATGAGATTTGTGTGTAGAGCCATTAGCAGAGGGAAAAGACTCATTTTGCAGGACAAGGATATTAGGAGGCATCAAGGGTCCAGCTCTTTGGAACAGCAGCATCTAAAACAGCTACACCCCAACAAAGGAGAATGGGACAGAGGACAATGAACTAGGAGCATGTTTACAGCCTTAAAGAGCTGCTCCATCTTTTATTTGTCTCTCCTCATGAAAAAGTCAATTTGATCTCTAATAGTTTTGATGCTTGGTCAAAACTATTGTGTATAAACCATTAGAGTTTGCACAGACTAGTCGACTAATCCAATAGTTCCCAGCCTTTCTTGTCTCGAGTAGCCCCTAATCATGATCTCACACAGTTTTTCTTTAGGTATTTTATGTACTGTATATTCTCACATTTTGATTTATAACCATTGCATTTTACCGTTTTAATTTGTTTCTATGTCAAAACATTGCCTTGTAACATGTAAAAAAAACTTTTTTATATATTGTAGTATATGACCATTGTGTTTTTTATTTATATTTAGTAAGAAACTATAACATCTAAAACACAAAGTTGATCTAAAACAACTTAAAATAAGAACAGCTCTATTGACTTCCTGTTCAAAACTGCAGAACTGATAAGCCCCGCCTCTTCATTTTAAAATGTAACTGTAAAAAGCAACAGATTTTAAATAACAAATTATTATTGTTGGAAAGTGTCTGTGGACAGTTTTGAGCCATATACGCGTTGCTTTGAGTATTAATATTTGAATTATAACAAGTAAATACAGACAAGTGGGAGGGGATAGGTGGTAGGTGAGAACGAGGATTTTTAAGCACTTAAGCTCCAGTTGAAGAACAATACAAGATTACTCAAACATGCATGAATCAATTCAAATATAACTTTGAGTAAACTAATGATGAAGGAGGCCTTTACAACAAGTTTAAAAACTTAGAAAAGTGAATTTGACACAATAGGTCCCCTTTAAATTTACAATCATCCCAAGTACCCCTGGCAAATGGTCGATCACCCTGGTTTGAAAACACTGGACTAATCGACTAGAAAAGTCAAGCACATCTACTTGTCGAAGGATGATGTCAGTAATGTGTTCGATATTTCCCCAACCCATTCAACATCTTTCCCTGTGCTGTTCTTCTGCCTCTGACTGCATCAGTCGGAACACGCTGTAAGCTACCCCTGCCGTGCATAAAAAGAAAATTTTAGACAAAATGTATACAATTCACTGCATTCCAGTGCATTTAAGATTTTATAGTCACTTCTCAGAAAAATAGCTTTTATATTTCCATAGGCTTATTATCCATTCTGGCCTGTGTGACTCCACTTGTGCATTTGGTCCCCAGGCCTGAGTCTGACACCTCTGGAATAGAAGTGGGTTAACTGAACATGGGTTAATATGACTATTAATATAAATACAGTACTTTTTACACAGTTTTTCTTTTTGCATAAGATATGATGCATTTTCAGTCTTTTCAGTCAGTGAGACAAGTCTTAAATGTTTTTAGTCGACTACATCCCTGTTGTCTCTGTGAGCTTGTTCTGTGTCCTGTGGCTGATCTAATCCCTGCTCTGGTCTGTGTGAAGTGTAATGGATTCTTCATGCTCTGTGTGAAAGCTCATTAAGACATAATTCTATTTTGCAGAGACTCATGCATGTTCTGCAGCAGCGTTTGGACTTTCTCATTTATGAAGGCTGGACAGCTCATATGACTCATAGATGTTAAATGAAGAAGTATTTATTGAATTGTATACAAAGTAGACAACGATAGAGAGAGTGAATCATTGTTCAGCTGTTTCCCTTGATATAAATGCAAAAATGACTTGTCTCTTATCGATTAAAGACACTGCACAAATATATGTATGATATTCTGATTTAAAATGTTCAAACAGACCTCCATATTAGACTCAGGTCATTAATGACAATCACCAGCAACAATGTGTTTCCTATTATAACCCTGCAGTGACTTGTGTTGATAATAACCTCTTGAGCGTTCGTGTAGTGGTGTTGTAGGAGCAGAGGAAGTTTGTTACACTGAGTGGAGCTGATAAGTGTTTGTATCTCTGAGCACAGCCTGGTCTGAGCGGAAATGTCCTGAGTGAGAGAGAATCAGAGCAGATCCAGAGTCAGGCTGGAGCAGGTTCTTACTGTAGATGAGAGATTTGTTGTCCTGGTTTATGGTCTGTTTATTTGTTAAGTTTATTCAAACACAAAAGTCTTTTTTTGAGATGCAGAATTCTATCACGATATATACATTTTTATATTTCCTTGAAAGCATCAACAGTATTATTTTTTCCCACATGGAAATAATTGCTCAGTCTAACTGTTGTCATGACGCAAACATTTCAATTTTTACAAATAAATAAATAAATAAATAAATCTTAGTTCAAAACAATTGCAGATTTACATTTATTTCCAAATGAATAAACTTCAAATCCCTGTTAAATAAAGTGCGACTTTTGTACCCTAAAAGGTACAATGGCTCATGACTGGGGTGGTGCCCTCACAGACTGTACAACTGTGTACCTCTATTTCTGTACTCTTTCACAGTCACACGAGACGGCAGCACATGTGGAGATGATTCTTCCTGAAGGTGTTTGAGGAGTTGACAAGACACTTCTGGTGTTTCTGTGACTCACTTCTCAGGTTTCCTCTGGTAGATTCATGTCACCAGACAGACAGACTGTAGTTTGTAGTTTGGTGAAGCTGGTGAGTCACTTCTGTACCAGAGCTGCCCTGAGGCAGACTCCCACAGATTGGCTCTTTTATGGCCTGACTGATCACACAAGTGAGTCTGAACACAGTCACAGGCTTGAGACTGAAGTGTTTTAAAATAACTCACTTCCACTACACAATGATTTAGCAGAGTTTGTTATTGACATCTGACGACAGGATTGTTATCGAGCTTCAGCAGCACCAAAGCCCAATGACTCCTATGTAAATTATGTAATGTGTAGATGAAGGTTAATATGCTGAAAATATTGCATTTCTCTAGTTTTCATTGTCTCAATGGCAATAAACACAGTGCTAGTGCATACAGTGTTTCTCAAACTGTGGTATGTAGCACTGGTGGTACTTGAGCTTCTTCTGGTGGAGACTCGACTTCTCGATTTTAGTTTTTACTTAATTTACTGCACCTTTACTCAGATTTTTAATCTTCTGAGTGGCGTACTGATCCGATGAGATATCTGATATCAGATATATCTACAGGATCAGTTTTCAGTTGGATGATCCCAGCTCAGCTCTTACTCAGTTTTACTTTTAAAAAGATGTATTAAGACTTATTTACTGGTTGATGTTGACACAGTTTGTCTCATAATATATATATTTTTGCACAATAAATAACTGTGGCATTACACTGTGACCATGTCTTCTTGACAAGTTAACGGTGTTTTCAAAAATATCTGTGTATTTTCAGTCTTCTCTCTGGCATCGGTCAAAGTCAGGCTTGGGCTGGGCAGATGTTCAGCCAGAACTGAAAGGCTGAATTGGTGCATTCCTAATTTAATTGATAGTTAAAGCTTCTGTGTCATGGTGTTTTCCCACTAACGACCTTGTTTAGTCATAATTTAGGCCTGGAATGGTCCGTAATAATACCAATTTAGATTCTGGTGGTAGTACTTGGTATAACAGGTTTGAGAACCACTGCCCTACATTATGTATCAAGTCCACTTCAAGTATAGCTGATTGATCTGACTTGTGTGCTTATGTTTGTTTGCAGATTGATGTAGAAATGTTACTATTACAAAGTCTCAAGGTTATGTAAGTGAAAGATGGTGATGAGGAATCAGAGAAGAACCAGGAGCTATGAAGTCAGTAGGAAAGGAAGCGAGCGGTTAGGAGAGATGAAAACGCGTTGCTGAGCCAGCCTTAGCAACACACAGTTTGAGCGAGTTATTTATAGTACAGAAGGATGCAAGCTCACTCCAGAGCTGAGAGAGAGAATGTGGGCCAGCGGGGAAGTCTGTGTTCACAAGCAGCACAGAGGAACGGGACATTTTTAACACAGGGACCCCCAAATGTTACATAATACTACACTCAGTCCTTCCATACACGGGCTGCTGTTACGTAGCTCATGTTGGGCTGCACTTTTTCAGATGAGTGATTATTATTCAATTAACAGTTATTGTTTAAAAATCGGATTCTGTTCACCTTTTAACCTGGCCAAGAGAACTGAGTAAAAGACTGAAAATAAATCAATAAGAGTTCAAAGCTTGTGAAAAAGTAGCCCCTTTACATCCAGAATTACAGAACAGAACAGAAAAATGTGTTGTCATTGTCACAGAGTACAACAAAATAACGTTTGGAGTGAGTCCCCGGGCTGCTGCACTTTTTGTGGGCCTCTTTCGAACATGAAATGCAGAGCAAAAAAATGTATATTTTAAAGTAACTTTATCCGGCTGCTCTAACACTTCTGATAGATACATCACCTCTTTAAAAAGTGTATATTTCTGCTTCCAAAATCATACATTTCTGAGTTAAAAGACAATAGTTTGGTTCATCAAGGTCACATTTAGTTCATTTTGTTTGTTTATGTTTCTATAGAATCTGAGGATGGTATCCAGTGCATAGAACATTGCATAGTGCTTTGCTACATGTAAGTTAATTTGTGATTTTGTAAACCTTGTTATGGATATTGGTTTCAGCAAATATCTGGAGGTCATTTGTGCCACATTCCATCATGCTTTTAAACCAAAGGAAAAACTCATGAACTCACTATTTATGTATTTTTATGTCGTTTGTTTGATGGATGAAGTGTTGGGACTAATTGCAGATGTGTAAGGCAAATTTCCGTTTATTACAGACAATAAAGTTTTATCTTATCTTATCTTACTTAAACTAATTCTTGTATTGGCAAAATACTGGGACTTGACTTGGAATGGAGCTCTGCGACTTGAGACGACTGTTGCTTCTCAAAAAATGAACAAATAGCAACAGCCGCTCCTCACTTCTGAGTATTGACCACAACTTTATTTAATCTTATATTAAAACTGGGAGACCAGAAAAGGCTGAAACTAAGGGCGTATTCAGACCTACAAAACTTGGTCCGATTTAAACGGTCCAGAATTTGTTTTCCTGGAAAGTCAGAACTTTTTTTCAGGTCTGAATAAAGACAAACAAACTCTGATCCGAATCAAACAAACGGCCCGAGACCACCTCTTCAGGTCGGTCTCGGGCCGATTGCAAACAGATTCTGATGCGAATCACTTATTGTCTGAATACAAACAGCCTCGATCCGAAACAACACGAAAAACATGCGCTTTTGGACTTGATGAGCCACCGTCACAAAGCACAGAGAGAGGGTTGTCCTACAGTGACAGAGCCGCTCATAACTGTGGTTTTGTCTTTGAATGTTCTGTCAGATTATCACTCTACTAAGATATGTTTTAAGCATAATTACCACCTACGCATTTACTCTGTGTCTACATTTGTCTGAAAACGTAAAGGCATTTATCGCGCTGTTTTTATCAATAAAATACTTCATTCATAACCCTGCAGTTTGCACAATAACAGCAAAACTGTAATCTGGACAGCCTTCTTACCCTGATGGAGAGACGAGGTTCGGATCCTTCCAAACCAGATCACGAAAGCGCCTCCGGGTCCTGACGCTGAATCCGGATCGGATTCGGATCAAACAAGCGGACTTTTGCTCTTTCAGGTCTGAATACTCCCCAAAGTAAGACTTGACTTGGTACTTGAAGCCAAGACTGATACTTCCAAACACTACTCTGGAATAACTAATCAAAGGTCCAGGCTTTGAGACTGAGCAGCTGCATCTGAAACAGATACTTCTGGGAGTGGAACAAGGGGACAACATTGAATAGCAAAGAACAGATAATGGATCAACTATAAGGAAATGTTCTTTACAGTCAAGTAGGAGAAATAAAGAAGGGAAGGCAAGGAAAGTTTATTTGTATAACACAATTCATACACAAATAAATTCAGGGAGCAGGAAGACAAACTTAAAAATGGCTATGCAAGAAAACAAGAGTGCAGATAAAGCATACAAGGCTCTAAGTGCAGTACAGTGCTTTATTATTATTAAGTGTTATGCTTTAGACTGGTTTGAAGTTTAGATATGCTGATTTGAACTCGGGTTGTCTTACTATTTCCAATGTTTAGCTCCCAGTGCGTCTTAATTTGGCCTGAGGTTTAGTTTTGTTCCTAGTATCCAATCATGTGTGAGCCTCAGGTCATGTGATCAGTGTTAATGAAAGCAGACAGTGGAGGTCATGTGACACAGTTCAAACCTGAGGCCAAAACCAGCAGCTGGAGTTTGACAGTTCTTCACATTCACTGCAGGACCTCCACACGACAGAGGTACTTGTTCACCATCTCATACAGAAAGTGATCTCAGGACATTTTGGTCTACTCAATTAAGAGGAACTGTGGAAAAGAAATGACTTAAATCTAATTCTACATTGTACGTTGTCTTCTGGCGTCATAAATATTGAAGCATTACAACAGACGCACAAATAAAACTCTTGTTAAATCCAGTTGAGAGAAAAGCACAGACATCTTTCTCATCTGCAAATGTACAAAGTACCGAGTGCACATTTTTCAAGCTAAAATAGTCCATTGACTTCCACCCAAACCACAATGCTGGGCTGTGATTGGTCCAAACCGCCGTCAGGTCAAGTCTCAAATACAAACCTAAGATTGTCCGAATTTACCGACCTGGCCAGACTAGAAAAGAAATTCCAGCAAGAAAAATTATGGAACAATA